>VWZS01004365.1:0-246285 GCA_013397075.1 Rhabdornis inornatus
TTTGCCCTAAACCAGTACAGGGAGTAAGGGTCAGAGCCATGTGGAGAGTTGGAGAAGGAGAGGTGAAAATCACATGGAGGAGTGGTCAGGAGAGAGGAAGGAGGTACAGTCACAGACATTGACTTTTAAGAAGAGCACTGTAGCTGCCACAGAAGCTATACCAGCCAGAAATCCCGGCAGCTAGGAAATCCCAGCAGCTAGGAAATCCCAGCACCAGCTCTGCTGATAACAGCTCTGTGTATTCATGGCCCCACATGGCCTGGTGTTTATTGAAGGGCTCACTAGAAAAAGGGAGGAAAGCTCATATTGGATGTAGAAAAGATTGAAATTGACATACTGAGTTTAAATAAGATTACACTAATTAATCATCCTCCTGGGAATTTGACGGATCCTGACGGATGTGATCTATCCAATCACATTAATCTTCTCAAAGTGACGGTGACTCCG
Source organism: Rhabdornis inornatus (assembly GCA_013397075.1). Classification (NCBI taxonomy): domain Eukaryota; kingdom Metazoa; phylum Chordata; class Aves; order Passeriformes; family Rhabdornithidae; genus Rhabdornis; species Rhabdornis inornatus. The sequence continues at coordinate 448 of VWZS01004365.1, forward strand.
CGCGGGCCACCCGGCTCCACTGGGCACAGAGCCAGCAGCTGGGAGATGGCCACAACCCCAGCCCTTGGGACTGAGCAAACCAGCCTGCTAACAGCCTTGCAGCGGGTGCAAAGGCAGCGGGAGCCAGGGAATTCAAAGGAAACCACTTGCTAAATTCTTCATGACCTTTTCCTTCATTTACAATAGGGATGTGGTGTTTCCTGGGGAAGAGTAGAATAGGACAAGGGTATTTCTGCCTTAGAGAAATTTCTCCTTTAGATATTCTTAGCAGTTCTGGAGTCTTATTATTTTAAAAAACATAATGCAGATATATTTACATGTACATAGGGACATATTTTGTTTTCTGTGTTTTCCAGATAAGGAGCTTTTTGTTGAAGAGATCTGATATGGGCAAAAATAGGTCTAACATTTAATATTTTTGCTAAATAACAAAGTCAATGTTTTCTAAATAAAAGTACAATAGGGAGAATATTTGTTTTTTACTTTACTTTTATCACTGTAAAAGAAAGTTGATTTGGAAGACTGGATGATTTTTGGATGTGATGTTCTGGTTGCAGGATATGATCACATCTGAGTTCAGAATCCTTCACAAGCTTTTGTAGACACCACAGCACTGAACACCCAAGACCATGACAGATACCTCACAGGAAGCCAGCTCCATATCTTTATGCAACAGTTCCTGCCTTTTCTTAGGAAAATAACTTTTCCTTGACAGATCTTACAAACGAAGGAGATGTGTCAAATAGTTCCCCAAATATTTCAACCAGAGGTGATAAACATTATAATGATATGTGATATCATAAAATATAAGGTTTTTAAAAAGAGTATTAATGTTTTAGCATGCAATACTAAGAAAACTATGACACTGCCACCTCGTGGATTCTGAGATACTATCTAGATCATATTTTATCATCCTTATTTACATAGTATCATAAGCATGTGTTGCACTTCATGGCCAAAAAACAACTGATTTCTTACTACCTAATTTTTGTTAACATTTAAACTTCTATTATATAGACATGATTTTACTATGATTTATGTAAGCAACTCCATAAGTTCCTAAGACTTCCTTTCTGTTTGAAAGTTAGAAGACATCCTCACATAAGCAGTGTAATAGTCTAAACTTGATAATTCTTCCCTCTATAGCATCCACAAAAGCTAATGCTGAATTGAGATGTAGTGACACTTGCAAATTTTGCCTGGAATTTAGTTCTTCTTAAATTGTTGAAGGCTGCTATTATAAGGAATGAAAAACTTCTCCATATATAATTGTTAATTGTGATATAAACTGAATTTCATAATTCACTTCTGAGAAAGTCTGGGTGTGTGCATCAGGGGAATCTTTTAACATGTGTTCTTCTGAATGTGGGGTCTGAAGTGGTCTGTTCTACTGGACCCAATGAATCAAGGAAAACTGGATAGAGCCAAAGACTCTTTTTTTCCTGAAGGATCTGAAACATTCCTTCAGCACATTATCAGTGATTCCCTAATGAGTCAAGGCATGAAAAAAAACCCCAAACATATTATGGCAACTTCAGAGATGTCTTTGCTTTTTGAGTTTACCAAGAACAGCACCAGGATCCCAAATCCCATACATGTGGGAACCAATGCAGAGCTCCAGTAAAACATTGCTGCAGCTTGATGTGCAGCACGGATCCATTCTGAGACCAAACTGTTGGCAGCTGTAATAAACAGTGATATCAATATTTATGTCAAGGCAGCTCTTCCCCTTAGGGGAATGAAAAATAGCACTTCTGCCTATTTAAACTTGGGTATGAACACATTTGTGAAAGATAAGTTGTTGTGCTGTACACAAGCTGGGGCCTTAAACCCCCAAAATTAACAATGCCTGAGGACTGCTGTAGTAGAAAAATCACAAAACAGACACCATCACTAAAATAAACTCTATTATGGTTCATATTTAAGGCTAGACAGTGATTCATACTGTTTCACTAAACTCAGCATGCTGCAAAAGGCACTTGAAATAATTAACACTTAGAATTAAACTACTTAGATTTCACATCATCAAACATTTAACTTTCTGTAATTCCCTCTGCAGCTGTGATTTATTTGCATTTATTATTTTCTCTATTTACCAGTTCTCAGCTTATTTTTAAGTTGCTCATACTTCCTTCATCTGTAAGTCTGAACACTGACTCATTGTTCTGGCTTTAGCTCTTGCATCTTTCTCATACTCATACTTCTGGCTAGTTAAAAAATGCATTCCATAAAATATGGTTTTAAAATTGCTAAAAGGAGTTTTCTGTTTAATTTTAATAATTGCTTTCACTGTACCTGTTACTAACAAAATGCATGCTCATTACTGCAGTTTGATTGTGATATTGGAAGAATGTAATTTTTTGTATTGTTTAAAAAAGATTTTGTTTTGATAGTGTTTAAGAAAAAACACATGTGAAGGGGAAGTCTCCTTACATCCAAAGCTTGTATCAAGAAATATAGATCAGAGTTCTCAATATGACTAAGTTGTAGAATTTGTGGAGACAAAGGCCTGATAAATAACTTGAGAAGAATGGACCTGGGACATATTATAAAATTTGCCAGCTTTGACAAAATGCACTTGGAAGCTGTAGTTTCACTGGGAAATTTTAGAAAGTGTTTGTAGTCATAGGAATGAAGGAGATCCAGGGAGACACACTGACTACATAAGTTTATAAAAATTGCTACACTGGACCAGGAGAGAAGTCCAAGAAACCCATCAAACTTCTGAGTCACTCAAAACATATGTTTGGGGGAAAAGCACAAGAATGAGGCAAATATACAAAGACATTTTTTCCTGTTTTCCTAATCAATTTCCAACAGTATGCACCCAGGAGCTTTCCTGAGCCAGTTCCTGATTCCTCAGAGTTTTGTTTCATTGCTCTTGATGGACATCTCTTCAATCTGCTTTTCCTGTTGTCTTTTGTATTTGCCTATACATCTGGCCTTCTGTGTCCTCTGCCAATGAGTTCCACTATTTAACTAAAATAGTGGAAAAAACCCATCAACACTTCCACCTGTACATTTTAACCTCTCTGCCTTGTCATTTCATTTGTTTTCTTCTCCTGTATTTTTAAGAAATATTTTATATTCTTTTCCCTACATTTTTTTCCTCTGTAATACTTTGATTTCTTTGTAAGCATTACATTTTCCCCTGATTGTCACTTTTTCAATCTGGCAAATCCTAATCAATTTAGTCTCTTTTTTGAACATCATTCTTGTTAGTTCCACCATGTCTTAATGTCAGTCCCAGAAGCTCATAAAAACAAATATTTTCAAAACTAAATAATTTTTCTTATAAGTTATATAATATTTCAGATTTTGAGAATGTACAAGTTTCTTTTGGAGTTTCATTCAAAGCTAGCCTGAGAGTTGGTCACTCAGGTCTCAGAAGCCAAATTAATTCAAGCTGGTTGTGAACTGCACACCCACATATGCACAGTGGTTTCTTTGTCGTTTTTAAGATTTATTGCATGTATTTGACTGTGAAGTTCCTAACTCTTGTGCTTTCCCAGTCAATTTGGGAAAAAATCTGTTTATCCCTCAAGGGAAATTATGGCAAAATAGTAGCAGACTATCAGATTTTGAATTAATTAGTCAGCATCCTCACTGCAAAATACCAGGTTAACAAAAACAAAACAGGTCTAACTGCAGTCTTCAGTTGGATAATTTACTTGCTCTCAAGGTACTTCCAAAGGAGGGTAATTTTTTTTGTTGGTTTGTGTAGGTGGACTTGAAGGTTAAAATTTGAATAAGAGTTTTGGTTTACACCACTGTGGTTTCACAGGATATTCTGGTAGACATTTTTACTAACCTTCTGAAAATTCTGCTATTATTACCCTTTATGTACTTTCTTGCTGAAATAGTTATTAGTGAGAAGATTGCCCAGTACACGCTTAGATTAAAACCTGGAATAATGACAGAAGCTGCTGGTCAATGCCTCTGAACAGAGCAGGGGGCTCAGAAGAAACTAAGGACTTGGATCTGCCTCCTGTTGATACCCACCAGAGTTTTTAGGATGACATAAGCCTCCAAATTTTATTTATAAGTTACTTTTCATAGAGGTCATCACCTCAGAATTCAAAACATAGCTCAAGCTCCTGTAATTGATGAAAATGAAATTTATCTCACCTAATTCTGAGAGTGCAAAAGCCTGGTGTTTAATATAAACTAGCCAAATCCTCTCTGAAGTCAATGAAGAGAGATGGGGCCTTTTGGTGAGCAACTATTCTGCCTTCTTCAGACTCCACTTTTTAGCATGTTCTCAGCAGAAATTTAGCATTCTTGCTAAATTTGAGAGCCATCCTGAGAGCCACATGGACTGATGCTCAAATGGAAAACAAACTTGCACATAAAAGGAACAATAAATAAGGAACCCAAGGGGAAACCTGCCAGATAACCTGACTGGTCCCATTATTTTCCTCAAGGCAGCTGGAATGAGCTTGTGGCTGCACTTCTTGCTAGAAGCACAAAGTCTAGGAGTAGAAGGATGGTCATTACTCAAAGTCCTAAAATAGGTGCCTCCCACAAAGCTGTTAATTGAAGAGATTAAGTCAGCAGTAATCCTCTGAGAGCAGATATCAAACATTGCTCATAGCACTGTTGTCTTGCAGCTTCAGCTTTCCCTTGGCATTTTTCATGGCATGTATTTACTTCCCAGCACCTCTGTGGGTGGATGCATGGACTTGTGCTCTGGTGTGGCTGATGTCACAGGCAGGATGAAGGGAGGTGCCAATAACAGCACCCTCAGAAGGTTCCCCCATTTCTATTATCTTTCCCCAGTAGCACACCTTACCTGTCAAGGAGCAGGTTTGGTCCAAGGCACTCAGAGGCTGCATGGCTGTGCTGCAAGGCAGGTGTCACACCATGGAAAATAGTTTATGTGGGGCTGACTTCTCTTTTGGGCAGTGGCCCTGCATATCAAGGCTGGCTGCTCCCAGCCCTGCAAAATAGAAATACACTGGTTAATGCAACACTCAAATAAACTGAAGAAACTACCACAGTACTTTGTTTCACAGAGAGTGTTAAAAACCAGTGTGGGACAAGGGGGATTGTCATCAGCATTAACAAGACAGTATTTTGTTACTTGAAATTTCCTTTATGCTTACTTCTCCAAACACTCACACATATATACATACACCATTTTTCCCTGCTTAAAGGAAGGGATTTTGCTAGATGGCTGCTTAAGTTGTCTGGCTTTGAATGTGAAGACTAGAGAACCTTTTATGTTATATAGGTACATAACCTACCCCTGCCATTATTATTTCTTGGCTTTTTGTACAGCTAAAATTCTGATTAAGTTTCAGCTGTAATGATGCATTTAAGTTAATGGATAAGACTTTTTCTGATTCCTTATTCTGTCTTGCTTTTTACAGAAGCATTTTTCTTTTTACTTCAAGAAGGATGGCATGCGAACATAAATTATTTCAGACCGTCATAGCATAAGAAGTTTAGAAATTTTAGTTATTTGCAATCTTCATTCAGGGAGGGGTTGTTCTAAATTTTTCTCCCTGAAGCAATGTCACTCTAAGTATGAACTTATCTTAATGAAGAATTACATTCTCCCTAACACTGTTGCACCAATAAACTGAGGTGTTCTGACAGACAAATTTTTTGTAGCAAAAGGATGACCCTGCTGGAGCTGGTCAAGGGAGATATGAGAAGGTACAAGGTGTGACAGTGTTTCTGTGGTCTGAACATAGTCAATGGAAACTGGGCTAAGACTCTTGAAATGGTTTCATAAGAGAGTTGTTGATGAATTGTTCCAGTACTGAATATCTTCATGTTTTCCACCAAACAAGTTAATTATCAGTTTTGTTGGCAATAAGGAGCTGTCCTTCTTGTAATAAGCTTCATTATGAATTTAAGACTGCCAGGAACATTAAGTATTTTGACCTGTTATAGTCCATGCCTCCTTAGTTCTGTTGTCAGTACTCAGCATAACTAAGGTAAATCTAGCTTGGAAGCACCTCTCAGGTCTGGGAACACTCACAGTGAATATAGTGGAGGCAAATCCTAGGATTATAGCATTCCCAAGACATTCAGAATTCAAATATTCTTTTTTTCTCAGGATGTTTTTTTAGCTTGATTAAATGCATATACAAAGAGTTTTAGGAGGACGATAAAGTTCGGTCTTGTATTGTGGCAGTTAAAACATTGATTTCTGTGCCATAGAATCATAGAATCATTTATGTTGGAAAAGACCTTTAAGATTAGTGTGGACATGGCAGGACCATCACACTGCCTTTTCAGAAGTGGCCAGAACACTTTACTAGGGGTGTTACACACTGCTGGTGCATCCCTGTATAGAAGGGAGGCGAAAGTCAGTTGATTATATTCACTGAGATGTTTTGGCTTATTCTACTATAATTTCTACCTACAATATATAAATAGAAATGGCAGTATTTTTTTTTAATAGGATATGCATCATATCCAAGAGGTAGTTACTTGATTCCAAACTGAATATAACTGCAAGTTGTACTGCTGTGTAGCTTACTATTTGTGTGATTATAACACTGCCACATGTGCTGAAATGAAGGAAGAGTTCAGATGTTCAACAGTGTGAAGAAAAATTATAGAGTACTTGGAAGTTTACATTCTGAAGCTGCGAGGTAACCTGAAGATGAATAAAACAATACCAGGGCATATTCCTTTGTTTCCAGTCAAGATGATATCCTCTGCTTATTTGTAGCTTACTTTAAAATGTACCTTTATTTTTTTTCTCTACTACTGGCTTTATTCAAATGTAAATCTATTGACTTTAGCAGAGCTCTGATATTTATCTCATTTCCTCAGTGTATTTTCCAGTCTTAGCATGACTTTTCTCTTCTAAAAAGTCCAAGGAAAAAGACCTACCAAGGTTTATTTATTATATGCAAACTGAAGCTCAGCATCTGCAAAATATTGGAGGCTGAAGGGGTATTACTAGGTACTGATCCTGTTCCAACATCCTTTCACAGGTCTCTGAAGTTAGCTTTTTATCAGATATAGCACTGGGCTGAGTGGACCTATATCTATCTGACATGCTAGAGCCTTTACTGTATTCTTGTGATTGCAACTCTGTTGTTAAATTATTCGAATCCTCCCTTAGGAAGCCTAATCCAATTAAGCTAACTTTTAGAGTTTAAAAATATCAGCATGAATTACAAAACCCAGCATAATTAACAATTACGATATTTTCCCGGTAGAAGATCAGTGATCAGAATAAAGACCCACCAAACTGCCTTCCTCCTTACCCTGAAATGATGTATAGCTAAACACAAGAAAGAGAAATGGTCAGTCTTTTACACATGACATGCAAGTTCCTACTGGATTTATCACAGCAATACTTACGTGATGAGCCAGAAATCATGGAGGCATCCTAGGGAAGAATTTTTGTTTCTAGAGAGAATGGTTAAGGTCACTGGGCAAGCAAAGAAGGAGGCTTGTATTCATTGTACTCTGACTAGAACCTCAGATTAACATTTGGAGCTTTAATTTGTACAATGTCAAATACCATAGTGCTTAGAAGCAGAAGTACAAATATTTGCTCTTAGAATTAAAGCTTGTATTCTTTTACCAAGCTTATGTGCTGCTACATTTTAAAATATAGAATCACATATGAGATCATCATGGCAGCATAGGATGCTAGAAGATAGGAAGATTCTAGGTCCAGGATACTTTCAACCCTGTGGGCTTAAGTCTGGAACCCTTGGCTGTGCTAAGAGCTGGGGTCCCAACATCTCATTTCGTGTAACCAATCTGAAGATCTTTCCTTCTCTTTTTGTTTGGCAGCTTGGCAGTCCAGGGCCTCACCTGAGAGACTAGGTCAGCACTTAGATCCTCCCACTTGCCTGGTGGGATGGAATTCAAATCTCCCACTTCCAAGGTGTTTCTGCCCATTTTCTTATTATGCTCTTGCTTCTGTTTGGCATCAAATAAATATGTAGGAGTAGCATTTTGAGCTTTCATGTAGGCTGTAGGAGAGGCAGTCTCTCTCTTCTCTGAATGATTTATACATTTGGTCAGAAGCATCTCCAGATGGGAAGAACTGAGAGTGCCTTTATGTAGATGACCCAGCAATCCGCTTGATAAAGTTGGAAGGTCAAAGGCTGCTGCTGCTGAGGAGAATACTGATGGAACTGGACCACTGATCTGGCTGCATATGGCTTTCTTGCAGTTTTACTTCTGTTGACAGGAAAGCACCCCCGCCACCCCAAATAGGTACAAAATAGGTACTTAATTAGAACACTAATTAGAATAGCAACGTCTTCATCACAGCATGGTTTTTTTGATTAAATGCATTTTGATTACCAGGTTAGCTCTCAAAGGATGGGCAGAGACCACATTATTGTGGTGCTAGGTGTGGAGCAGTGCTGCTAAGATTTCAATGAAATATGTGTGCTCAAACAGTTCAGTGCTGCCAAGATGCATATGGATCTGGGATACTCATATGCAGAGATGTAGAAAGCAGGAAGATTTTTGCATCTATCTCTAGTGTTAAATGGAGGTTTTAATGATGTTAATTTGGGACTCCAGGAGCCAGCTGGAAAACTTAGTTCCTGTTGTGAAGGTGGTAATTGGAGGCAAAGAGCTTTTTCACACATAATGAGTGCTCAGTTCCTTGGATTCTGTGAGTGTGTATTTCACATAATGCAAAGTGCCTCACAATTGTACCCGTGGAGTTGTGGGCATTAAATTGTAAAGAATCTGACAGCCTGCTTGGCCCTTAGCTGTTTTTCTATGCCTACAAGGGAAGTTTGGCCAGCACGGTGGGAGAGTAGCTACACCCAAGTAAACAGTCTGATTCAGTTTCTTTCCTTTGCCTAAATGAAACGTGCACAGAAGGAACAGCAGCCCCCAGCGTGCAGAACACAGTATTCACAAACAGCAGCTTACTGTAGAAATACACTGTGTAGTCAAGGAAGGCGATTTTTTTTTTTCTTTCATCCAAGATAAAATGATCTTTCTGAAAGCATGATGCTTGCTCGCCCTTTCCAGGCCGGCAATGCTATAACCCCCAGTTTCCAAAGCTGTTCCAAGGAATAGCTCTCTCACTGCCCTGATGGCTGTGACTTGTCCCAAACCCCTTGCACAGATTATCCAGGGAACGAAGCACTGCAGGGTCTCCCAGGGAACACAGGGACACGTCCTGCAGGCTTCCCTGGGCTGAGGGTGCTTCTGCAGAACAATAGGCTGAGCCGTATTTCACTGTCAGCGTGGTGACAAATGGTGGCCACTGAGCCCCTGAGCCGTATGTAACTTGGCTGGCAATCAATGGCAAAGGTCATGAATTGTCGTCTTACATTTTAAAGCTCAGTGAGATGGTTTTGTGCCGTATTAGTCTCTGTGTATTAAGTTTCAGAAAAGAGGGGGCAGGGGAGGAGGAAAGAGATTTTTATCTGGAGATAGGTAATGTTAAATATTCTCAATAATTAGATAAGATTATGTATGTCAAACTGTAAAGAACAAGTTATGTTAATAAAATATCTTTGACTCCCTCTGCCTCCTTGACCCCCAGTACATATGTGTGTATACACACACACACACACACACACACACACATATACATGCTCTCACACACACACAGTTTTTAATTGCTTTCAGGGCTTTTTAAAGAAGCCAGGCCCATATTCTTTCCCACCCCCTTATTCTTTCTCAATGAGGCAATGAATCCATATTCTGCACATTTTTTGAAGTCTCAAAAAGTAGCCATAGCAGGTGAAAATTCACTTCCCATCGCTGATTCTTTTATGCTCAGCATGGAGCTTTTAAATCCTGACTAAACCTCCATTGCCAGGGCAGTGTCCCAGAGCTTACACCACAATGATTGCTGATGCTTCAGCTCCTATTGCATTTTGAAAAAGTTATACAAACCTTACCAACAATAGGTGTATAAGGATACCCACAATGTAATCCTGGCTCCATTTAAAAGGAACTTCGACCAAACTGAGCCATGCAAAACCTGATGTGATAATGTGATTATACAGATGTATCCCCATGAGCTGCAGCTCCTTCTGACAACTGAAGCCAAGAGGAGGACCAGCCTTACTCCTTCTGTCCAAAACCAAGCCCACCTTCACCCCAAGCCTCCTCCTAATGGGAAGAAGTCATTTTCCTGAGTAAAGTGGTATTTTGAACATTTCTGTTATTCATATCCTCTCACGTCCCTAGCTGCTGTCACATCAATGTTACTGAATTGAGATCTATGATAGTTTATCAGGCAGAATGCCTGACGGCTCTGGTAAGCAAAGGTATTACAGAGGTAGAAACACCAGGGAAATCACAAGAAAATCATTAAGATGAAGAATAATTTAAAGAGTGCCACCACTGCAGAGGTCTGCTGGTCAGGAGGACCATCACTTAGCTTTTTTAGTTTATTAAAATCCAGTAAATCTGGTGTCAATGGAAAGTATATCTGGGGATGGAATTGCAGTCACTTACAGACACCTCTTCTACATCTGAATAAATTTATCTTCTGCACCCCACTTCCTGCAGAGGGAAACATGGGCTGCACCCAGAGGAGCTGTCATGTGGAGTGATAACCTGAGCATCCTTCTTCCTTGCATGGGTGGTAGGACCAAGCAGGGAGGCTGTGTGCTCCCTTCCTGCAGAGGTCTTGTCTGATGGTTCCCATGTGCAATGGGGTTACAGTCTCTCAAGTGGTTTCATTGCATTTTGTTCCTCACAATAATAGTCTGTAGGAGAGGCAATAGTCTTCCCCCCCAGTAGTGTTCCTTGCTCTGGGACCTGATTACTCTGCAAAAAGGTGAAGTGTGGAACTTTGTCTCAGCTGTATACTGCAGTTCACTGTGACTGGAACCCCCGGACACAGGTGAATTAGTACTCCCCACATCCAGTGCTCTCTCATGATTAGTTCAGGGCACCCACAGGGAAGCTTCCCTACAGGTGGTCATTGCACATGAGAGCTGAGACCACCATACTTTACCAAAAACTGATGAATAAGGTAATAAGTGTAAGCAGCTGTCACTATTCCCTTCCATGTTTGTTTGTTCAGTGCAAATGCTTTATGAGTACAAATTCAGGAATGTTGGGCGTGGCACTGTTATTGATTCCTTCAAGCTCATACTTGTTTCTGAATCAGCAAACTATTAGATGAAGAGTGATGTATGCTGAACAAATCCAGCACCTGATTGGTATGAATGGGTGTGCAAGGCCCCAGGTGAGGACTCTGCAGGGCGTGTGGGATATACTGTGAGACAGCACTCACACATAACCAGTCCTTGTAGGAGATGTTGAACAAGAATAACATCAAACCCTGCTCTTTCTGATGGGAATTTTGCACTTTGTATTGATGTACCCCTGAGGAATCAAATAGCATTTGAAAATATCCATACAAACACACTTAGTGCTGCTCAGGGAGCAGAGGTAGAGGACACAGAGATGCGTGGGCACTCTCTCTTCCCCTGGCTGCCGTGCAATGAGATGATGCAAGTGAACAAAGCCAGTGATCACAGCTGTACCTAAGGATACTTTAAAACAAAGAGAAAGATAATACTTTTGAAACCAGGGCTATAATTACTATTTATTTCAACAGCAATTTGCCTTATTATGGTGCACAGCATTTGTTACCTAGGCAACAGATTTCTGTAGAGGCCTGGATCAAATGAAAGTAAATCAGGCAAGATCTAACACCAATGTCAATAACATATTTTAAAATCAAGAGACTAGAGAGTCAGCAATTTCACTTAAGAGTTGCATTTTTTATTGGTGTCACCGGCAGATACAAGCAACAGTTTGCATCTAAGTAATACCTTTCTCTACTGTGCCTGACTGATCTTTTTCATATATGTTTACAAATAAAGAGAATTTTACAGAGTTCTGCTCCTGTAATTGTAGGCATGGATGAGTGACATACAATACACTTCTGCAGCCATGTGTAGAAGCACTGTTGACAGGTCTAACCTGATATTTTAATTTCGAGCCCTTACTCAAGCCCAGCCTCCAAGTTGTTTATGATGTGCTTTGCTGTGGGCTCAGGCAGATATTTGGTGTACCCCTGGAGAGGAAAGTCTGGGTCTGGTCACTGTCATGGCACCTGCTCTCTCTTGGGTGACTTGAATAGATGAGCATGGGGGAGGTTGGGCTCCAGCTGGAGCTTATTTATGGCTTGGGTGCTTTGAGTGAAACTGTTAGGCAGGGATATGTATGAAAAGCTCTATCCATGGATGGAGAGTATGATAGGATGTTTAATGTCCTTGTTTGCAAGCCTGTCTTAATCTCACAAGAATAAAAAGAGCCTGTCTTAATCTCACAAGCATAAGAAGAGGCCAAATACCATTTTATGAACTCATAAATAATGTGTGGTTTGATGATTTTCCTATCCATTGGCAAATAGCTAAACTAAAGGACTGAAAATTTACAAAATAGATTAGGAAACAGATATACTTTCAAATGTAGCTTTTGGGAGATAAGCGGTTGTATTTCGGGACTTGCTTTTATTTGAAGAAACACTGGAAATTTAAGTCAGTGAAGAATAAAATTTTTATGAAAGGAGTCTGACTCCAACAAGTATTTTAGAGTCCAAGGCAGAAGGAATATAGAAAGCCAGGCATAATTGCTATAAACTATAAATACATTAATCTTTTTCTAAATTTTGCTTTAAAAATGCGAGTCAGGAAACACTAGACAGCTTGTAATGAACCACTGATCATTCTAATGGGGTTTTTTTGCACCTTTTCTCATTTGATTTTTTCCCCTTTTCTTTTTTTGTAAGTACAGAACAAAAACAAAAAACTGAACAAAAAATGCTGTCTTGAGAGTTAATATGAGCCTAGAAAAAGTAACATGAAGTTTGTAGCAAAGAACAATGTAGGAAGGCTCAAATATTCCCCTTTTTTAGGCAGCTTTTCCACTACAATCTTAATGAGGGATTTTCCCTGCAGATTTTTGACCTATTATATAGATTTGACTAGCTACTGTAGGCTTTCATGTTCAGATTGGGTTCTTCTACTCCTGGCAAGCCACTGTCTTTATTGTCTAGTCTTTCCTGAATCTACCTCAATCAGCCTTGCTCCATCCCAGTGCTGCTGAAGCACTAGGAGAGTTGCAGCAATTATGGATGAGCTCTGCAGCTGCTTTGTGGCTGCCTGTCCATCGTGGTTGCCTGTCCTTTGCCCCCCTCTGCAAAGGCAGCACTGGGGCGGGGTGCTAGCTCGCAGGACTGGAGCTCACTGCTGAGTCACATACCTTTTGGTGATGCTCTTCACAGCTGTGCCATTGCTTTCATCCTGCCTCTCGCATAGTCTCTGACAGTGCTGAAAAATCACTGACAGAAAGAAAGGTCCTGACTGTTAGAGCCATTGGGCAGAAAATATTTTGCTGGGAAAACTGGGAAAGATGTTGCAATATGACCCTAAGGTAGTGCCCTCTTTCTGAGAGCCTTTAAAAGTTCACAGCTGCCAATAAATCCCACAGTGGTAAACAAGGCCGGCTGCCTGACATTGAGAGAGCAAGAGCTATTTAGTAATCTGAAAGAACCTGGACTTGCCATGCCACACTTGGGTTATTGAACATGCACTTTGGGGATTTGCATCAGTTTGTGCTGAAAATGTTGGAGGCTTTTCTCGGTAATACGCATCTTGTCTGTAGATTTGGTATTTCTAATAATGCCAGCAATCAAATACAGGTAAAACCATTCCATTTTAATACAGAAGGAGAAAGAGGTATACATGTTGAATTATTCACTTGCTGGCAAAAGGAAGGACTTTTACTCAACTTCTGCAAAAGTAGGCATCTATTAGTTGCTAAGTTTTCCCAAATCCTTCCTGATTACTTCCTTTACAGAGTCCTAGGGAGGTGCAGGACTTTAGAGGTAACAGGTTTTGGATAATGTGTTTTCACTGGCATCTGTGACTGTTAATAATTTACAAAGGTCTCCTGGTTCCTTTTTTTCCGAGAATATCCTGGCTGTGCCTCAACTTTATTACATGCAAATTCCCCATTTTGGTTTTAATAAGCCATTGAACTGTGTATGCCACTGGACTGTTGTTTTTGGAGCTGCTCAGAAATTATTTTTCTTAATGAAAATTATGCTTTATGATGAAAAATGAAGCTCATGTTTTCAACTGAAAATGGTTTTGTTTTGATACCTCAAGTGTCTCATGGGAGCAGTAGTCTGCATGCTTCATATTCCAAAGCTTTCAGCTGTGGGGGCTTCTTAAACAAACTGCTCCTCCCTTGACCTACCATATGAGTTCCCGGCTGTAGGATTTGTCATAGGATATCTAATCCAGCTAGAAAACCTGGGCAACAGAGGGGAATGGAGACAGCTACAGCTTTCCTGAACTACCACAGGGACAATCCTAAAATATTTTGGGTTTTTAAAGAAAAAAGCCAACACAATGACAACAGCAAAAAACAAAACAAAAGCCAACCAACCAACCAACCAACCAAAAAAACACACAAAAAAACCAAACAAAAAGCCAGAAAAAAAAATTTAGATAATTTAGATTTCTGGCAATATGTTTGAGGGTTTGGCCTTGGCTGGATGCCAGGTTTTTACTAAAACCTCTTTATCATTCCCCTCCTCAGCTGGACAGGGAAGAGAAAATACAATGAAAGCTCATGGGTTGAGGCAAGGACAGGGAGAGATCACTCACCAATTATTGTCATGGGCAAAACAGACTTGATTTTAGGAAATTAATTGAATTTTTCACCAAGCAAGTCAGAGCAGGGTAATGAGAAATAAATCCAAATCTTATAAAACCTTCCCCACACTCCTCTATTCCTGGACTCAAACTTACTCCTGCTTTTCTCTCCCTCCCCACCCCAGTGGTGCAGGGGGACAGGGGAAAGGGGACATGGTCAGTTCACACACATCTCTGTTGCTCCTTCCTCCTCAGGAAGAGGGCTCCTCATGCACTTCCCCTGTTCCCATTTGTGTCCCTCCCATGGGAAACAATGTTCCATGAACTTTGCCAGTGTGAGCCTTTCCCACAGGCTCTAGTTCTTTATGAACTGCTCCAGTGGGGGCCTCTTCCATGGGGTGCAGTCCTTCAGGAACAGGCTGCTCCAGCACATCCTGCCAGGAGCCTGCTCTAGCATGGTCTCCTCTCTGCACATGGGTATAGGTCCTGCCAGGAGCCTGCTCCTACGTGGGCTTCCCACAGGATCACAGCTTCCTAAAGGCATCCACCTGCCCTGGCGTGAGGTCCTCCATGGGCTGCAGGTGGATCTCTGCCTCAGGACCTGGAGCACCTCGTCCATCTCCTTCTTCACTGACCTGAGTGTCTGCAGAGCTTTTGCTCTCACATATTCTCACTCCTCTCTCTGGCTGCTCAATTTCTTTTTCCCCTTCTTCAATACATGATCCTGGAGGTGCTGCCACTGTCAGTGATGAACTTAGCCTTGACTAGTGGAGGGTCCATCTTAGAGCTGGCTGGTGTTGGTTTCATCAGGTGTAGGGGAAGCTTCTGGCAGCTTCTTAAATTCCTGTAGTCCCCTCGCAACCAAAACCTGATCATGCAAAACTAATAGACCTGGTTTTTGAAAAAGATGGAACTGTCTGGTAAATGGCTAGTTGTCACCAATAACTTAATTTAGCTGAAAACTAATCAGAAAACAATGTGATAAAAGAATTTGCATATCATTAACTGTCTTCCCTTTTAAAAGAATAACGCTATTTCTGCCAGAGAGCAGATCTATGCTACACCAAAGGAAGCTTTATAAGACATAAGTCTGATGAAATTGCAAATGGCTGCTCTTGAGATATATTATCAGAAAGCACTGAACACAAGGGAAACTAGGAAACATACCTGACAATCTGTGCTTGAGGGATTAAACTCTCCTGCTGCATAACAAACTTGTAGCACCTAAAAATACTGAGCATTCTACACTACCTCCAACTGCTTTCAAATTACTGCAGGATGATTTTCAAGGTATTTGGACCAGAAGGTCTTGCAAGGGAGGTTTTTTAAATTTCTTGGGTAGTGGTCTTTTAAGGTTTGGCATGACTACTTCTTGAATGTCATCTGTTTTCCTGTATGTATTCTCATTTTTACTATGTGGTCTTAGATCTTTTGTAAAGTAAATATATTGTCTTTTAAAGTCAGAACCTGGCTTTTTGTTTTAGCTGTCCTACGGCAGCAGCAGGTCTTGTCATTATGTTCTTAGACACTCTCCTCTCCCTGCTTCAGCCATCTCTTCAGTTCCCTCACATTGCTGTTTGCACACCTGGGCCTTTCTCATGCTTTTGTGCTCTTTGTCATGGGTCTCTGAGTTGCCTGAGTACATCTCTGAAGATTTTCTTTCTCTTTTTATTGCAACGGGGTGCGTCAGAGAGGTTTTGCAGCAATAAATGAAGTTGGGAAGTGTAGGTGTAGAAGAGATTACAGGCAACCTTGCCCCTGATAAATCACAGTTGTGCTAATTACCAAAGAAGGGGAACAGCCTTGCCCTTAATGGGTCACATTTGTGACTGATAAAGATAAGTGTGGTAAAAGGGGTGGGTTGGATGGTTGGGGGGGTCTGGAGGCAGAGGGTTGGGAGAAAGAGGAGTTTGAGGAAGAAAGAATGATCCAGAGAGACGCAAAGAAGAACAAAACAAGGAAGAGAGTTGCTGTGGTAAAAGATGTGCTGTGAGGTCAGTCTGGATCTGATGGAGTCAGAGCCTGCTGTTGGAGCCTGCAGTCACAGCTGAGCTGGGTGAAAGCTGTGTTCAGTCTGCAAACCAATACTTGCAGTCACAGTCCAGCAGGAAATAGCCAGCAGTCAGAGTCTGCAGCTGGACCCTACAGTAGGAGCTTGCTGTAGTCAGAGTCAGGATGGCTAAACTGTAAAGAAGAATCAGCCAGGACCCTTTTCGTGTTGTTGAATGAGAGTCTGTGTCTTGGCTCATTTCTACTACTAACGAGAGGTCTGTTGCAGCAGGGGAGAAAAATTTCCTTCTATTGAAATACGTGGATATAAGCATAAGTTTATGATATACTCATGTCAAATTTGCTTTGTGAGAAGTGACAATTTTCCACCTACAATAGAATTATTTGTCGGTTCTTATGGCTTTGTCTCAAATGCTTTTGGCGTTTATGATCTGTTTTAAACTTGTGTTTTTCATGTCACTGAACTGCTTGGTGGGATGTTCTCATTTTGTAGCTTCCCTGTGTTCCATTCTTTCTATGTCCATCCTCCTGACACCTTTTTAACCACATAGCAGCTAACCAATCGTTCTTTGGGTAGTCAAGCAAAAATTTTCACTCTTTCAGGCCAATTAAGGACTTTTTGTGTTCTTTCAAAAGTAGCAAGCACTGAAGAACAGCGGATTCACAGAAAATTGGTGTTATTTAGGCACATTAGTTGATTATTATCCTAAAAACATATCATGGTGTCTTCTGGCATACCTTATGACTTTTGTCTCTTTCTCCTGTGAGACTGATGGAGCAGACACGATACATTGATTGACTCCTTTGATGTCAATGGGATAAAAGTCACAGCCAAATAGGGCTATGAGCTTTCAAGATTACTTGGTGTATTATTTTCTCATTGCTTTAATAGAGCTACTGTAGCAAATCTACAGCTACCAAGATAATTTTAATACAACAACAGTTTTTCTTGTAATGGTATTCTATAGTTATATTGTGCCTAGGGAAAAAATGTGTTCAGGATATTTCTGGAGGCTGCTCTTCTACAATATTAATTTTGATTGGTAATCTGATAGGCAAACATATTTACCTATCATTCAGTTAGTTTACTTCCTTTGTTAAACATGACTATATATTCATGCAAGATCTATTTTTCATTCAAAGAGCTTGAATTGGCTGAGAGGAAGTAACAAAACTGGCAGTTTTACTCCAAAATGTTGGCACCTGAACTACAGTATTAGCTCCTATGTTGGCTCACTCTTTGGGATGTGGTCAAATCTCAAATTCAGAGATGCTATTTTTTAGGGGCCTAGAGGTGTTTCGACTGCATGGGCAAGCCAAGTTTGCTTCTCCCTGACTCGTATCCAGCTCTGTGTAACCTGTCTGACAGTGCTGTGGCAATTGGATGTCCCTGTAAGTGCCTCTAATGGTTCTGCAGAAGCACATGGAGTAAATAGCAGTAAACGTATACTGTGACTAGAAAATAAGCAAGTATCCATCTACTAAAGGACTGCAGCACCTTCTGCATAAAAAGCCTTGGTTGCTGTGCAGTCACAATTTGGAGAGCAAATGAACCCTTCAGACAGTTTTCATTTATTAGCTTGTTCTGTCCAACATAGATATGAATGTTGATTTTTGCCTCCCAGAAAAGAGGACTGCCATGATTGCAAATCTCTAGGTATTTTACATGTTTATTTAATCTTTTCCAAACAACTAGCTTCATGAACATTAAAATTAATCAATTTAGACTTAATTGAACTGTGTTTTAAAATCACAACATATATCTTTACTCCTAAACTAAATTTAAAAATAACCAGAACACATAACTGCTGAGACTATTATTGAACACTATTTATCTCTTTAATCACTTGTTGATTATGTTACAGGCTTAGCATCTACAACTGAATATTCAACAAAGTATCAGCAAAGTTTTCTTTCTAGACTACTAGTTCAGTGCTCAAGCTTACTTTCTACTGTTAGTAATCTAGCCAATACTCAGTGTTTAATATGCTGGATCTGTGACAGAAACTTTCCCCTGCACAGGCAACTGTCTTTGACTTCAGTACAGTATTAAATAACTAATGTTGTGACAATCTTTCAGGAATGCCATCGCTCCTGCTTGTCAAATGATTCTTCAGCACATTTACAAACCAGCCAATGGCAACATGGTTTGTTAGGTCAGCTTAAATAATGGCTTTAAAGTATAACTTCATTTACTGATCAGAAGAGACTTTTAAAGTTCTGTCAGGGTGATTTTACAAACCATCAAACAAGCTGCAAGGCATCGGGATGCTCTCAGAAAAATGAAGAGGAGCAGTGGATCCCGTGTGATTCCCCCACCGTAGCCCCTTCATGCCCCTGCCATGAGTGAGAGTACTCTACTGAGCTCTTCCTCAGAGAGGGCTTCTTCCAGTTAGGGAAATATATAGGCATCCACACACTCTGCCTCTTCTTATTTATTAAAAAAATAATAATCTGAAAAACCTTTCCTACCTGTGTTGTTGTACAACAGCAAAATGGTACAACTGCCCTGTGGCTCTGATATATGGTCAAATTACAGCTGCAATAAACTGGGCAGTAGATTACCACGAACCCACTCCCATTTTACCTCAGGTGACAGACTGTTCTTTTCCATTAATATGTTGATTTTTTTTTTTTTAAATACAAACACCAGAAGATGGACTGTGGGAAGAAATAAGGAGTTGGATGTGGAACTGAATTTTCTTTTTATCACTGGCTAATTCACCTTTTAAAACCTATGTACAATCTACAGTGGCTCTGAATATGGGCTTACAGCATTGTGATGGCTGCCTCCTATTTTGTCTGTTTGAATGTATTTATATTTAATCAGAGTATTGTGTATTTTTCCAGATA
Organism: Rhabdornis inornatus; assembly: GCA_013397075.1. NCBI lineage: Eukaryota > Metazoa > Chordata > Aves > Passeriformes > Rhabdornithidae > Rhabdornis > Rhabdornis inornatus. The sequence continues at coordinate 19,896 of VWZS01004365.1, forward strand.
CTACCTTGCCTGCAGCTATGGCAGCAGCCTTTTAGAAAAGTCTTTTAAATTGTAATTAAATAAAATAAATAGAAACAGAAACTGTTAATGGAGGATAAGAGCATTCAGGATGCAAGAGGTGCTGTTTTGCTGTGTTGACCTCTAATAATCTGCATAAACCACCTGCCTTAGTTTATCCAACTGTTAAATTGTTATAAGAGCACATTTTCCCCTCGTGAGGGTTGTGGACAGAACTCATTAATGTTTCATAAACACTTTCAAATACTTATCTAAGATCATCCTATTCATAGTGGGTCACACTAATGAGATCTAGTAATGAAAGGCAAAAAACAAGAATTATTATAATATTATTTATTCACTTACAAAACCAAATATTTTGACAGAGTATAACCATCCTGGCATCTTTACAATAATAAATTTATCATAGTTTTTAATTCAAGCATTATTTCTAATTAAAACACCATTAATTCTATAGAAATGTTATTTTTTCCATTGACAAGCCAATCAAAATTTTGACACTGATAGAGCTTCTGTAATTAAATTCTTTATAACATAGCTTTGCATCTGATTTTTATCTATCTCCATGCACAGGGTTCCCAGTAGCTTCCCACAATGTCTTGATGGTTTCTGAGTGAGCAGCCATATTCTTCTCTCTTCAGCCTCAATTAAGAAGGTTTTCTATTTCCAGTGACTCCTGAAGTGGGCCAGGTGCATCTGCATGAGACAGGGATTGGCAAGGAGCGTTTAACATCAGGCCTAATTCTCATGTCCCGTGGCCCCCCTGGGTGGGAGCGTGGGATGCCAGCAGCTGTGTGCTCTGGGGAAGGTGGAAGGGCAGGAGCAGCAGGGCAGGTGTGCTGACCTACACCTGCCTCCCTCACCAGGCAGCCAGAAGCCACTAGAGTTACTAATGCACAGGCACCACAGGACCTGCAGTTGGTCCACTTCAGGATCATGGTGATTTTAAAGATTTGCTATGTTAATTAGGTTTTCCAAAGACCTATCTGCATATTCAAAGGTGAGGTCTCTTCCAGACAGATTCAAATATTTTTTGTAGGATACTCTTAACTTTTCTTGAAAATGATCCCTGAAGACAGTGCTTAGTGCCTTGTGGAGGAATGCTGAGTCCTCCAAATCTGGGCATGAGGTGCAGGCTGAATATGCTCAGATAAAGTTTAAGGCTGCTCAGGTCAAAGTTGGTGTAATTAGGGCAACCAGAACTTAATAAATATATGAAAATATTATATAGTGTTTTCCAGTTTTTTTTTGTTTGTTTGTTTGCAGTCCCAGGCCTGCCTAATAGATGTTAGTGTTGTTTACACAAGATTCCCCAAAGAAGTGCCTTACAGACACAGGGATTTGTGTAAAGATTTCCTTTCTATTCTGCACATATTTAAAGCCAGCTCTAAAGTAGGCTAGAAAAGGGAAGTCCTGCTCTGTAGGAATTAATATATTTTTTCAGTTGACTGATCCTAGTGAAACATTTGAGAATGAATGTTAACATGAGACAGAAAAGCTGAAATGATAACAGTGAATTGTTTCAACATTGTAGAAATTAATTTGCAACAAAATTTTTAATTTACAATCCCAGTGAAATTAATAAGTTGCTGCTGAATATTTTGATTTATCTGAAACTCTGCTTCCAACTGGAAAATACAATAGCAATTGAAATACTGATTTTTGAGGCCACGTGATTTTGAACCACTCTTCTTAAAGATACCTTTTTCAAGGAGGCTTTTTGGGTGTAGGTAATGCACACAGCAGTGCAGAAGGACAGTTCAGCTTGGGTGCACAGCACTGTCCTCCACTTGAGCCCTTCTGCCCCTGGCAGGGTGCCTAGGAAAGACAGCCTGTAAATGCAAGCACCCGATTTAGAGGCTGTAAGGCTCCTCCTTACATGTAAATAAAACACTTCACCATGGATTTCTCTCAACTTCACATAATCAGTTTTTACAATAAGGGGGAGATGATAAACAAAGTAACAGAGGATACTGTGTGGCAGAAAGAACGTTGTGATTACCCAGTTATGTTTTCTTCATTAATTGCTTGGAAAAAAAAAGTCTTGTGTTTACAAAGGTAAACCGGATTTACTGGGCTACCATGTAGTTTACTACCCTACCATGTAGGGTATGAATACTTGAAAGACAAAAAATAAGTTTCAATTGTATTTGCTTGATGTGCACTGAAAGCAAGCAAATAAAGTCCAGAATTAAAACTTTATTTGCCAGGAATCTCTATATGCAGAACTGCTGAAAAGCTATAGTTCATCCAACTTGATATACAAATCTGTTACCTATTAACCTGAAATAGCTTTTGAGGGTTCTGAAGGTAGTAAGTAACATGGATTTTGCTGCTTTATGAAAATTATTTAGGTCCTAAGGGTCTATGTCCTTTGCTACTAACTTACTGAATTCCATGAAATTTAAAAATGTGGGCCAGAGCTGGCCCTTTATTTTTTTAAGAGATTGAAGGCTGTGAATTTCTACTAATGATGACCAGAAGAAAGTAACTGAGCATAAGGGACATCTGTAGACTTGCAGGCTGTGGAATACTGAAGATCAAACAACCCGCTTCTTCCTAGTCAGCTATGGTGATACAGATGATAAGTAACTTACAGAGTGGGCCTTCCTTTCAAAACTTCTCCTTCTCTTGCCTCTAAAGTACATATGGTTTTTCCCATCTACATGGATGACTTTCTGAATGCTAATCTTTTAATGAAACACAGAAGCAAATGTCATGGAAAGAAGTATCTCTTGCAAGTTTTCCATTTTGCTCAAGATGTTTTGAAGGTCTGCCAGTTGTATCAACAACAAAACAACACTGGATTGTTTTTAACAGAGTTAAGTTAAAAATACGATGTGCCTGTCCCAGAAAATATGATCACATTGCTGAGCTTTGTAAGAAGCCATGGCATAATTGTAATGAAACATATTTCCTTTGGCTACAGGAGGTCCACAGCTCCCGCTGACATCAGAAAATGGAAGTACCCTTAAGAGTATGCAGACATTGATCCAGATGCAGGAAAATATCCACCAGAGCAATTGAACCCTGCTATAATGAAGAGATGGGATGAGACAGTGAAGGGCCCTGACTTTGCCCACGGCACCCACAGAGCCTGAGCTCCCCAGTGAGCTGGAAGCTGCTGACCTGACAAAGCACTGTCAACCAAAAGTGACAGCCGCTCCTGTCACGTCTCATCTTTGCAGCTCAAGGACCAAAAGTAAAAAGCTCACTGGAGAGAAGATCTAGAGACAATATCTTCTGAGTGAGCCTGAAGAACCTGGCCATTGCTATTCTATCAATACACACATAGAGATATCTTTATGCCATTGAAACAAGAATTTGGGACTCAGCTCTTCAAAAACTTGGAGCCATACCGGCAAGATTTTGGTTTTATTCGACACATTGTACTCTCATTGTACCAGAATAGCACCAATTTGATTTGATTTGAGCTGTGTGGGGGAATATGGGACTGTGCAGCTTCCAGCATCGCTCACTGCTATTGTACACTGCTGGCTACAGTGGTGACCAGCCACCTGAACTGCAGTCTCTGAACGAGCAGGCACACCTGGATGTGCTACAGGAAGTTTGCCCCAAGTCTATTCCCACTCCTTTCCTCTTCAACATCCACATATTGTGTGGAGTTCTTCTGAGATGATTACATCTTATTACCCTGAGCCCTCATTTTTGCTTAGTTGAAAAGACTCATACATTCCTGATGATTTGGAAGCTTCACTATAACATTTCCAAATCCCACTCCTGATTAACAAAGGAGCAAAGCCAGCACAGAAATACTTACTATGCCACTTTTTGCTGCCAGAGAGTCCAAGCTTACAGACATAGCTTTGGACTTAGGACTGGCTTTAAAATTAATCTGAAAAAAAAATATAAGAAGACATTAAAACTGATATCTAGCCTCATGTGAGAATACTGATGCTAATTCACACGCACCTAGAAATGTGTGGGCTGAGTGTACAGTGTTTGCACTGAACATGTACCTGGCTGTGTAGCTGTATTAGATGAATAAAACAGAAAGTGTTTTCTCTCTGTGGCACCCATTTTGCAGATCTTTTTAGAATCACCAGGCTTTTAAAGCACCTGCAGAGTCTTCAGGGCCCCAGACTGCTGGTGTTTCAAGCAGGCCTCTTACACACAACAACATTAAAAAGCCTCTAAGCATGAACCTGTCCTGAAAACTACAATTTGCATTGAACTGTTCCAGTTCTGATATTGCAGAACATCTTATACTTTGGGAAGGTGAGGACATTATGAGCAAAAGGGCTGGTCACAAGCTGCAGGCTGCATCATGAATCAGTGCTGATGGCAACTATTTGTCAAATGTGTTTTACACTTAACAACATAACATCCAAAACTGTCTGTTCATAGCTCACTGATCTGAATTTATTTAGCTAAATGTTTCCTGTGATTTCTTTCAACATGGCAATCATGGCCTTTAGTGCAGTTCTTATCAAAGGAATCAGGCTCTTACTTCTCCCTCGCAGACTGACCTCTGCTGTATTAACTAGCAGATCCCTCCATTACCTTGTATTAATACCTCCAAAATTCTGTCAATGGGGTTACCTAAATCCAGTAAATGTGTACTAAATAGCAATGCTAACAATTTAACAATCTAGTTACAAGCTGTAAGTTACAAAAGGAGTCATCTCCACCTTTCATTAATTTTCCCCTTAATGGTCTCATTAGTTTTTGTAGTTGGGTACAGCAGTTAATGGCCTCAACAATAAATCCTGCAAAGTGAGATTTTAAAACTTCAAGGTAGATCTGTGCTGCTGGTTTGTCTTGTTATTTTCTATGTTGACCTCTGCTACCTTTATTTAGGTCATTCTCCCTTAACTTTTAACTGTTTCAGAGTCTAACAAGTGATGTCTAATTCTGAAATATTAAATCTGGACCACACATATGCCAAACGAGTGCTCCAGGCTCTACAAAATGATGTAGCAAGACCTTCCAGGATTACAGCAACTTAAAATCAGAAGTATTTTAAAACAGTGACAGTGAAAACATAGTTCCTTTTTATTTGTGTCTTGAACTTCTGAACTTTATTATTCAGGTCCTTCCAGCAGCCCTGTGAGGGCCAGAAAACCCCTTTTAAAAAATAACAACACAAAGCCAACAGTTTTTATTTAATCATATGACTTGAGCACCTGGGAGCTTAAGGAAGAGCAACAAGGAAAACAAAAGTCACAATCAGAGCTCAAGGCTGGTAGCAATGTGCCCGATACAAAGACCCTTCTCGCGACTTTGGGAGCAGTGTACCACGATAATAACCAGGTTAGTGATAAAGATCATTGCATTCTCTATTTCCTTTCTCTTGACAGCTTTCATATCTGATCCACTAGGGTGCTTATTGAGTCCAGGGGTGTTCAGCCAGTGTACAACTGGAGTAAAGCAGCCATGAATCATACCCTCAAAGTGCTCTTTACCGCAGCCGCTAATACTTTATAATGTTGTCTAGAAATCCAAAAGAATGATTTAGTCAAACCACGGCTTCTATTTCATTTTTATTAAACCTGGCTCTCTGCCTAAACTCTTGGCATTTTGAACAGTGAATATATTGCTTTATCCATAACATTTGTAACCTTCATTGATCGGCTCAGGTAAAAGCACAAAGTAAAAGTCCTTTATTATTGATGTGGAAAATATTACTTCTCCATTGCTTTTTGTCCACAAACATCTGTCACTTTCCCTGACAAATCTCCTTAGGTCTTCTTTGTTCTGGGCCTAGAAATCCCATCCGTGGTTATTTTGTGGGATGCAGTTGTTTTCACATATAAATCATAGCATACTTTGGTTTGAAAGGGACTGTTGAAGGTCACCTGGTCTAACCCTGAGCAGGGACATCTCCAGGTTCAATCTGACCTTGAATGTTTCCCAGGATGGGACACCTATCTCCTCTCTAGGCAACCTGTGTCAGTGTTAATTGAACTACAAATGGTTGAATTAACAATGGTTCACAGCACTTTATCCACACCTCAGCTTTGAGTACAACAATTTTGCACAAACACAGGTTACTGTGGTCACTCATCTTCTCAGAACAAAGTGGTCTTTTCCTACAGCTTTGGGGACCACTTGCCAGGGACCCCATTGCATTCACTGCAGCAGCACTACCTCAGGGCAAGCATCCTTCCTGAGAGCACAGCAGGTCTGCAGCCTGCTCCTCCCAGTCTGTGCATATTTTCCAGAGGAAAGTAAATTGTCAGCATAGCTTGTTGAGCACAGCTTTGTTTTCTGATTTTATCACCCCTGTTTTTATTGTGCCCTGCCCCTCCTCTCCTGGTGCCACAGGAGCTGAGCTGTCCCCAGCAGTGGGGAGCCTAACACCCGCACCCACCCCAGAAGCTGTGGGTGCGATATCATGACTAATGATTTTTTTTGATTTTTCCTTTTCCTGCATAATGTCTCTAGTCCTTGTATGTGACAGTTCCAGCAGTGTAAGCAATAATTTTCTTACCTGTCACAAGCCCTGTGGCCCAGCTGCTGCCTGGGGAAGGTTGCTCTGTCCCTCTGCCCTGCCAGGGCTGCTACTCCAGCCCCCTTTTTGCTCTTATGGCTTCTGAGGCAGAAGAAGCCTCCCAAGGTTTTCGGTCAGTGCATGGCTGTCATATTTCATTTTGCCTAATACACATCAAAGTGATACATTTGACAAGTGCATTTTCCTATGCCTTTTGTTGATTCCTCCTCTAATTCCACCTGCTGGGACCTAAAGAGTCGACGCATCAGCTACCAGGGCATAGAAAATTTCACTGGCTATCTTCTGTACCTGTGTATTGTTGGAGGTTTTTTACTTATTAGCATTTAAAATTATTATAACTTACTATTTGTCTTTGGTGTGTATGAGTATGCAGCAAATTTTTATTATATGTTTATTCCCATCTGGGCTGCATGTTAACTTTGTGTATATTGGTTTGCATTTTGAGAGTGATACAATTCATCCCTGTAAAAGCACGGTGTGTGGGTCTGTGTGTATGCAAGCAGCTTACTGTATTCATCTCTTCATGTATGTGCAGCATGTTCCTGTCTGTGTTACACAAAGATGAGCCAATGTTGTGTTTGTTCTTCTGCACACAGCACATGTCTATCTGCATGTTAATATTTCTCTGCACCTTGATAATTTAATCATGTATTAGGTAAGGAAGTCAGCACTGCTTCCCGGTGGAGAATATTTATTTTAGGTTTCCATTTTCAGAAATTATTTCAGGATGATGTTCCACCATTATGAAAGGTAAAAAAAATTAGTCCACTTGACTAAGCTATTTACTCATATTGGGAGCAGTATTATGCTCCCGCTGTACTAAAGAACATCTCTGTATCCAGTGAGGTGGATCTACCTCACCTGTTGATGGCCATTGCAAAGTCAGGCTAGTCCAAGCTCATCATCATGGCTCCTTCTGTAGTCTGTGAAAAAAACATACAGATGTATAGACTCCCTCTGTAGACAACCCATCCAATGACAGAAGTTTAAAGCAGTGAGAAGATCACTGCCTCGGGACAGGTGTTTGTAGTAGCCCATCAAAACTTGATGGGGTTTGCTTTGCTTATATAGGAGGAGAGCTCTACTCGCATCTTTGTCTGATGAGGTGGATCCTGAGAGTCCAGAAAAGCAAAACTAGCTGAACTGAATGTGTCAGTTTTTCTCTTTATATGTTTCATGACCACAGTTTTACTTGCAAGCAGGTTTTTCAAGTCTAGGCATGTCCCACACAGGATGAAAGGCATTAAACGGAGTGGACTAGAATATGTAATCTATAAACAGCAAAAGCATTTAATAGCATAGATCCTGGAGGAAAGTTTCAGCAGAGGAAGTGTGGATGAAAGGCTAACTCCAAAGCCAATGAAAACCAAAACCCTTGAATTTATGAGCTGGTGTATCTTCCCACAGGTGAATTATGATTATCTTGCAAACATAGAAATCATCTGAATTTTAGTGAAGGGCAAGACCAACAGCTAATGTTTGTATTACACTGTAACTGCTGATCAAACAGGTCATCAGTACTCAGCACTGGTGAGCCTGACATGGAATTTATAGTAGCTATCCCCAAAGAAGCTTGAAGATGCTGAGTCAGTACAATCCAGGCAATGATCAATTAATACCCAATTTTGGATGACTTCTCCCAGAAGGACTTCTCCCCAGAGGACTGGGGAAAGATAAAAATCCAAGGTGAAACCTGCTGTATTTTGTAGCTATTAAAACATAAAACAGACACAGATTTGAACTTAACAAAACTATGAGATGTCTGTTATGCAGTGGAACTGGAACATCAAAAAGGTCTTGGAAGTCTAATAACATACTCAAATTTAAACAAAAGGGAAAGATATGAGCTTTCTCTTTTTTGGTTTGATACTCGAGACAATCAGTAATTTGATGGATCTAGGGAAGCACACATTTATAGAACAGAAAGAATTTTTCTGAGTATCAGGTTGCTGATATACATAAATATTTACAGAAGTGGGCTTCTGTGTTCCAAACCTCTCCTTTTAAGTGAGTTTTTAAAATTTGTAATCAGTTTACAGCTTATCTTTGTGCAGGGTCCCAGAATCATATAATTTGAGGAAAAATAACTGCCAACATCTAATTTAAAGGGCTGAGAAATCATTAATCTTTTTCTTTTTTAGACTGTCACTGGACTTGGGTGGAACTGAATCCAACTGTTTTAATAAGACTGTATTGGATTTCACCGGTTTTACTATCATAAATGTAGAAATACTTCAGATTATTACTTTTTTCCAGGGCAGTAATGGTTGATTTGTGTTAGGCATGCCTTATAGCTGCAGCTTTTCATTATATTCTTTGTTCCTCCCCTCCTCCAACATCCCATCACCCATGATTCCACAGTGTCCCTGTCTTCAGAGAGCTATAGCACTATATTTCCTTCCTACCAAGCAGCATGTTCTTTTTCTCTTAGATTTGGAACAGAGAGTATAAAACAAAGTGAAGAAACATAACCTAACAATTCTCTCTCTTCTGGTCTTCAGTGTCAGCAGTACCTCTGCTCTCTCTTCTATATCTTATCTTTAATGCTGTCATGCCTCACTAAGAGGGCTTGACTCATGGGTTGGACACTACTGCTTTTGGTGATGACTTGTTACTTTTTTTTCTTCTGTTTATCATGTCTGAGTGAACGCGACAGCATTCAGTCACTGCCAGATTGTCAACATTGGACCCAGACATTCTCTGTGTTCAGAACAAATGTGGTCATATCTTTCCAAGTACAGCATCTAAAAGCCTACTTCTCTCTGCTTCTTTCCTCTCCACAACAAATATGCCTCCGTTTTTTCCTGGAGAGATGACATTGGCACTGGGGAGGGGGATTTGGCTTCTTTACTTGCTGCGCTGCCTTTCAGTTGAGATGCCAGCCGGGGAGTTTGCAATGATGCTGGTGTTGGGATATGGCTTACAGCAGAACTGGAGTGGCTGTTTCCCATCTGGTTCAGAGCAGCTGTCAGAGACAATGAATGCCAGTATCCGACAGCAGGAGCCTGTTTTTGTTGTGTGTGTGTGTGTTTGTGTTGTGCACATGTAATTTCTGAACCGTCTCTGTGCTGGGAAGCAGCTCTTCTCTTTGCTAATGGATGCTCATGTAAAGGTACGTATAACCCTGTGCTGTGATCTGCAAACCATAGTTTGCATTGCCGTGGCTCACAAGCTAAAAGACCAAGTTAATGTGTAAGTCTCAAAGTAATTTAATGAACTATTAACTGGAAATACACATTATTTATATTTTGCAAAGGGACCTGGGAGAGAAGGCAACTTGACATCTTAACTAAGAATCAAAAAGGACTGTGATAAGTCCTTGGTTTAACATATAACATGACCCCACGGCTAAAACATGATGTATATAGATGGTGTTTACATAAGAAGCATGCAAAGGAAACAAGATACCTGCAGGGTAGTTTTTCTGCAAGGATACCATGTTTTCAAGCATTGTAGAAATATTCTAAAGCCTGCAGCAAACCCACAAAGTGAAAACAGGTTTAAAACATTCCCTAACAGAACATTTCCAAATAAGAAAGCGTATGTATTCTGTGCAACAGGTCACTTTGGATCCCTGCCTAAGGAAAAGGAAGGACTATTTCAAAGCTGATTATAGGGGAGCAAAAAAACCTAAACAGGTGAGTCACGTTAAAAACTAGTGCTGCTTGTCTGGAATTCTGGGCAAGTCTTCTGTGAAGTTTTAGTTACCTGAAGTATCAACTGGATAACAGGACCAGCCTTCCAGCAGTTGCTCTTGCCCATCTGGCTGAGGCTCTGTGTGCTTGGCCAGAACCTGAAAGTTTTCGGGACTGCTGGTGTGTGGCATTTAACCAAGGGGAGCAGCTGTTCCTTGTTGGAGAGCCAAGATCTTGCCCAGTCCCCAAGTGAGAGCTTGTCATATAACATAGCCCCATGATGGACATAATAATGCTTGCCCTTCTTTAGAAATTAATTTGAGATCTGCCAAAGAAAAGGGTCTATTCAAATGCAAAGCCTGATGCTTTTATTTATTAATAGATAGTGTGCCAGAGTCACCAATCTGCTCTTGGTGCCTAGTGTGGCTTTGAAAACAGAGGATCTGCTTGCTTGATTGAACCCAGCTGGTGAGTTGAGGCCTAGGGCTGTTTTGTGATATTGGAAGGAGAACGAAACAGCCAGATGTTAACCAGCAACTACTCAAGTTTACTGTTTTCCTGCCTGTTATTCCTCTAAAACTAGAGCAAACATGGGAGTGCCTAAGCTCACCCACCTGCTTCTGGTGCAGAGGACCAGGCTTCTCAGAACACTATTGTTTCCTTAAAGGATCTCATATGCTTGCAAAAAATAGCAGTTACAGGTAAAACTATTATCTCCCCTGGGAAATATATTTTATCTACTCCACAGGATACCATGGGAATCCTGTGCTGTAGCAGGCTCCTGGCAGGACCTGTGGCCCTGTGGAGAGAGGAGAAGGGGAAGAGTGTGAGGAGTCCTCTCAGCAGAGGAGGGAGGAATTGCAGGGACAACCTGACCACAGCTCTCATTCCCCATTTGCCTGTGCTGCTTGGGGATAGGAGGTAGAGAATTCAGGAATTAAATTGTGCCAAAGGATAGGAAGGGGTGGGAGGAATGTGTTTTAAAAATTAGTTTTATTTCTTGTATTCCTGCTCTGTTTTTACTGGTAAAAAATTCAGCTAATTTCTCCAAGCTGACTTTGTTTTGCCCATGACAGTAATGGGTGATCTCTCCTTGTCCTCATCCTGACCCATGAGCCTTTTGTTGTATTTGTCCAGCAGAGGAGGGGGGTGGTAGAGAGGCTTTGGTGGGTACCTGGCATCCAGCCAGGGTTAACACCCTATAGACTCAGAAGCACAGCACAATATTAAAGGGTTCACCTGATGCATTATCTTTACTACAGCATTACCTGGCATCTCTGGAGCCTCTAGCTCAGTTCAATCACAACAAAGATTTTCTGGAACGACAGGCAGAAAAAAAAAAAAGAAGCAGCTTTTTTCAGTCTTGCTCTAGCTTTATCACACTGCTGTAAATGATTAAAAGGTGGGAGGCCTGCTTGTCTAAATTTGTGCCTTCCCTACTTTGTTTTTGGCTGCACTTTCCCGGTGTGGAAGGCCTGGTACTGATTTCAGTCAATCTGTGGTTCACACTGCTCAATTCATTTTTGCTGTCCTCAAGGGAGTCTTTCCAATAGGATCACAGAATCACAGAATGCCTTGAGTCAGAAGAGATATTAAAGATAATATAGTTCCAACTCTCCTGCCGTGGGTAGGGACAACTTCCATTAGATAATGTTGCCCAAAGCCTCATCCAATGAACACTGCCAGGGATGGGACATCCACAACCTCTCTGGGCAACCTGTTTCAGTGTCTCACCATCCTCATGTAAAGAATTTCTTCCTAATGTCTAATCTAAACCTGCTCTCTTTCACTTTAAAGCCATTCCCCTTTGTCCTGTCACTACATGACCTTGTAAAAAGTTCCTCTCCAGCTCTCTTGTAGGCCCCCTTCGTGTACGGGAAGGCTGCTCTAAGGTCTGCATGGAGCCTTCTCTTCTCCGGGCGGAACATCTGTGAGTCTGTTTCTTGGCCTGTCTTCATAGGAGGGGTGCTCCAGCCCTCTGATTATCTTCATGGCCCTCCTCAGGACTTGCATCAAAAGGTCTGTGTGTTTCTTACGTTGGGGTTTTTTTCAATTACTTTCCCCTCTACACTTGCAGTAACAGATGACTTTTTGAAACAGCCCTCTTAAAATGAAAGCAGAGGTTATGTTTCTACCCACAAAGTGGTTGACAAACTTTATTGTATCAGATGAAATGTAAATGGAAGTAACTTCGCTAATGTACTTTTACCAAGCTGTCTCCTTAAGCTGATACATTATAGTCCGTTTATTTTGATTTCTCAAATTTAAAATTGATTTCTCACATTAGGATTTTTCCTGTAGCCACTGAAGCATTTTTATCCCAGACATATTGTAAAGTGATGGATAATTTTAAACGCTTCCTTACCACCTCGTAAGTTCGAGAGAGCACAGTAGAGCACTGCTGCTAGATGAGGCACACGGGGGTGTTTAGGTAAATGAAGGAAGGGTTTCAGCAGGACCGAGTAATTTCCTGCCGGAGCTCGGGCGGCGGCCGGAGAGAGCCGGGAGGTGGCAGCCTCGGCTCGGCAGAGCCGCCTCGGCTCCGGGGCGCTCCGGGGGAGTGGAAATTCCCCCTCCTTAGGCACAAAAATAAAACACCGCGTTGCCATGGATTTAAAGGGAAAACGAACGGGTATTGTCAGGGAAAGGCTTTGCCTTGCTGCCCTGGCAGGGCGGTCCCTGCGGCCGCTTCCAGGGAGCGCTGCGGGGCCGTGAGGGAGCGGGATGACAGCGAGGAGAAACGCGCCAGGCCTGGGAGCTCAGTGTGACACACGAGGGGCTGATTTCCATCTGGTGTCGGTCACTGTCGTTCATAAATGAAAGAAGAAGGGGGTCACTGGAGCAAATCAGGGGAGGAAAAGAAATCAGTCCTGTTTGCTTTGCTCTCTGATTGCTAACACCGTTTAATGATGTTCTCTCTCGCTGTGGGGTGGATTTTCATTGGATTACTTCACTTTCCATTGAAGTAACTCGGAAAATTCCAACGGCTTTGGTGGAAACAAATTCCCATAATCTGGGATTCTCTGAAGTGTCCTTCCTTTCCAAGAAACGTAATCCTGAGATAGAGAGAGCTCTATCATCTGCAGAACTTTAATGCATTGCTTTTAATGCTGAAAACGTGCTGCAACAGAAATAATACCCAGTGCAAATGTGATTATACACCGAGCTCCCTACTCAGATTAAATTGCACAACATTTTAAATATCTTGCATTATTATTATTTGGTCCTGAATTTCGTTTCTTTGCCCGATATCTGAAATGTATTGAACAGTCCAAGTTACACTCAATTTAATTCACTCTCTTCAATGAGTTGACTTATATAGTGATTTTGGTTGGCTGTCTTTAAACAGAGATTTCCACTTCTTATTAGGAAATTCCTGGAGCTGTAAATTCTTTTCTTGATTTCCATACCTCCACAGTGCTGCTGTGAATTGATAAAATCACTCAGAAAGCAAAGCTATTTTCGGGTGTCTCCCTTGTCCATAAGGAAAAATGTTCCCCTTGCAAAAGAAAACTGTTTCTCTTCTGCATGAGTCATGACTCTGCTTGTATGCACAGAGTAAAAGATTTCCAGCTTCTCAGGCCTCACTGGCATTCAGGGTAGGATTCAGCCAGCCAAGATTCACATGTGGAAACTAAATATGGTCATAGGGTTACACTCCCATTTTTTGCCCATTACTCAGGCTTCTGCATGGTGTATTTCAGTGCCTACTCCCTTTCTGCTGCTGTGTATCTCTCTCTGCAGTGACAGTTTACTCTGTGGATACTGCTAGTAAGATCTTAGACAGAACCAGTTACAAATAAGCAGTGTATTTCATCTGCTTGGAGTACTACATAAAGAGAACCTGTAGTAATCCTGGGGGAAAAGCTAAAAGTGCAATACCTTTATAAAACTTCAGGCTAGAGGGTGTAATCTTAAGTCTTACTTGAGCTTTCCGCTGTAATAATCACCACAGTTTTCGCGGTAGAAAATGCCAAAAATAGACAAACAAGAGGGAAAGAACATGTTTTTTTGAAAACAAAACAGACCATGTATTTTCAGCAACAAGAAGTCAGGGGGACATTTTTATAATGATATACAACATCAGAAGGGTTCTGATGTCATGGAAGTCAGGAAAATACATCCTAAATTATACCACTTTTCACTATGGAGGTTAATGAATGTGACAATGCCATTTTTTAGGTTCCAGCAAGGATCTTCAGCCCCTGCTTGGGACTGGTCAGTAAGCGTGGCTGCAGAGGTGCAGTGATGAGCACAAGTTCCTGGGGTCTCTCAGCTGTGCACTGCTCTGACCCAGAGACACAGCTCTCAGCAAAGCACTGGCTCCCTTCCCATGAGCTCTCCCAGGGGCGCTCATACCCACCTCCCAGGTGCTTTATAGATTCCTGTGGGAGCAGCAAGGGGTTTGATCTTAGACTCTGGGCTCAGTTTTGACTTCCTTAAGAGCTCTATGTTCTCCTTTTATCTTCTAAGCTATTTTGTGCTGCCTGGAGACACAAACAGCAATGCATCCACAGTGGAGAGCTGATGTCTGTGTAGGTCCCACTTTCCACCTTCAACATCCATTCGGAATTCAGTACAGAATAGTAACAGCACCATGACCAAAGATTTCGGTGAATTAGGCCTGTTTTCAGCAAAGCTTTTTCATAGTGTCAAAATTATAAATTCTCCCAGGAAATTATACGAGACCAGACTTGATTAAGAGAGAACTATGATCAGGTTGGATTACCATTTGGTCAGGAGATATTTTGTTACCTGATGAATTACACATACCCTGTATAACATCTATGGGACTTTGTGGCTTGCTGCAGTATTTTCTGCTAGAAACAAAACCCAGTAATGTTTTACAATAGCTGTGGTGACTACATGGATTATAACCATTGAACTAGGATATCTTACACAATTTTTTTCAGCCAAACATTTTAAATTACACTTATGCTTTTCTGCATTTTGTTGTGTTTAACTATAAAATAGTTACTAGTAGAGGAAATGAAAAATAAATTAATTAGATGAATAGAGCTCATTTCCACAAGAAATATCACACACTAGAGAACCATGAATTTAAACTTTGCAAAAAAAAATTCCTGCATCTTATTTCTTTACCATGAGAACCAGCCCTTAGAAGAGACATAGGACAGGCAATGCTGCAGGGCAATATGAAAGTGTTTCTACTTCTGTCACGTATACCAATATTTGTTCTGGAAACAGACAACTTATTTTGTGTGAACTATGCCATTTCATGCCCCTTTCCAAGATTATTGAACTGGCTTTAGAAATATTCAGACATGCCTTATGCCAAGTATTTGCACCTGTTACATTCTTTATGCAAAATTAAGTCACTGACTGTAAAGGTCCTAAGGGACTTATGTTCTGCCTCAGAAAATCATTTGGCGTTATACATATGAAATTTGATAGTGTGTGCAATGAAAATCAATCAGCATGACTGCTTATCTGGGCCTCAACTACCCACCTATCCTTGGTTGGCAGGTGTTTCTATATTCATATAAGAAAAAAGTGTTATTTTTTAACACATTTTCATAAATCACATTGTTTGTTAACCCAGGACATCTTAGTTTTGAGAAGCAATTAAAAATTTGCATTGGATGTGACTCTTGGAGCTATGGCAAGTAGCACCATATACTGAATAAACTGGATCTAATACATCGTTATCTGATCACATAACAATTACCTGATTGGAATTTAGAAAAATAGTCCCAGAAGTCAACACAGAGCAATAAAATGGTTATTTGTTACTTTTTTAGTCACATTTTATCTGGTTTCCTTAAAGAAATAAAGGCTTTTTACTTCTAGCTGGTGTTTGCAAATGGAGACAGGATGCAAGCTCCACCTTTGAGAAGCTTATGAAGTATTACTGAACAGGGAGAAGAACAGAGTGCTCTTATTACCCTGTACTTGGCACTGGTGAGGTCACACCTTGAGTGTGCCTTCAGCTCTGGGCCCCTCTTCACAGGAAGGATATTGAGGTGCTGGAAAAGAAGGGCAGTGGAGCTGGTGAAGGGTCTAGAGAGTGAGGCATATGAGGAACAGCTGAAGGAGCTGGGGTTCTTTAGCCTTGAGAAGAGAAGGCTCAGGGGAGACCTCATTGCGCCCTACAATCAGCTGAAAGGAAATTGTAGCCAGGTGGGATCGCCTCTTCCCCCAGGCAACTGGAGACAGGATAACAGGAAATGGCCTAAAGCTGGGCCAGGGGAGGTTTAGGTTTGACATCAGGAGGACTTTCTTCCTTAAGAGGGTGGTCAAGCATTGGAACAGGCTGCCTAGGGAGATGGACTCACCATCCCTAGAAGTGTTCAAGAAATGACTGAATGTGGCACTTAGTGTTATGATTTGGTTGATACGGTGATGTGTGGTCAAAGGTTGGACTCGGTGATCCTTGAGGCCATTTCCAGCCTAATTGAGTCTGTGGTTCTATTTGCATGAGCTTTCTGTCCAGAATCACCTACATAACTGCTGGAAGCTCATGCTGAAATGGAGGCAGACTAGAGTAGAGATTAGAACAGAAACAGAGCAAGGACATTTTTAAGACTCCTACAAATTGTAGACCTCCTTCAAAATTGTGATGAGCAAATACGGAGGTGACTTTGGAGAGAAAGAAATACCTTGAGATGAAGCTGCTGAACAGAGCAACATGGCTCTGTGAATTTTCTGTAAGTGTCGTGAAACAAGTAGGGTAAGGCTGAGAATTCCTATCAGCCAGCGACATGTCTGTGTGAATGAAGGAATTCCCAGATGTTGGGGTGGTGTAACACTGATGGTGAAATAGGGAGAAGGGCTATCTGGAATGACAGCAGTGGCCATAAAATGGTAATAGCTGAAGGAAGTATTGTGTTGTGATGGCTGTGAAACTAAGTAAAATGTTTAGTGCAAAGAAATAAAGGTTGAGCCTTTAATTGTTGTTGAAACAAATATATTATTAATTCATCTTTGTTAATTCTTCCCAAGTTTGTTTTACTTTTCCTTGTGTCTACACAGGCTTAGTGTTCTAAATGAGAAATTTTGCTTATCAAGAAAGTCAGGGTTCAGCATCCCTACAATTCAAGCTGAGGATTCAGACTGAAGCTTTTTGCTATTGCTAAGAGGAATCCCTCTACATTTTAGCCTAGTTCTTATTGCCATCAGCAACAGGATTTCTTTGAGTTTTGATTCTCAATAATCCATAAGGCAACAGGTCATTGACAATGAAGTTTGGTGTTCGTTTTTGTTGGTTTTTCTTTTTAAATTCATTTTGGATGACTATCCACCAGCATAGTTTCAACTGTAGTTTTTTTAGTTTCTCAACCGGGAAGGAGTAAATTGATACATGAAGTCCAAGTTTTTTTGAGAACTCTGCAGCAGAAAGGTTTTCCTCACTATACGGAATAGCTGGGCAGTGCTGCCTTTAACCTCTTTCTGCTGAATACTGGTATTTGCTAAGACAACTCTGCAGCCTAGAGGAGTAAATCTGTATTTTCAGTGGCCTCCTTCAAAGTGTATTTGTTAGACACATACAAAGGAATTTTTATAACTATAGAGGTGATGCTCTAAAGACACTCAGGTTCAGACCAAAATCCTGCTAAAACATGACAAAAACTGTTCCAGTATTTCATCTCTGAGCATCTTTATTTCTTGGGTTTCTTTGGACTGTTTCAGCACAAATGAAATGAAACTTGCAGAATTCTAGCTGCTTCCAAATCTGGTTGAATTATTAATCAGTGTCTAGCAGAGAGTAAGAACACCTGCTTTTGTTATACAGCAGAATTGACAAATGTCTGTACCATTTGAATGGGAGTATACACATCATGAAATCAGGAGATAAAATACTGTATGAGCCAGAATATTAAAACTCAGGAGTTGGCAAAGTATGAACAAATGTCAAAGGCATTTGTCTAAACCTTCAAGAACTCATATGCTCTATTCAGTTACCAGTTCCTATTATTGGAATACTTATTGTTCTGCAAAGAATCTACACTGCAACAGAAGATTGCTGTTTCAGTGAGTAGTCTGGAAAGGCAGCAAATGTTTATCACAGGAAACACACAGTAGGCATCGCCCATCAACACATCTGGATTGGGCTTTGGGATTGCATGCAGAGGGTTTTCATACATGACTGCTGCTGCCGGGGTCCCTAGCTTGCTTCCCAGTTGATCCCTTCTCAAGGATGGAAAGCAGCCACCAGGCCTGCTGTCTGCCCAGCCAGGCTCCTGTTGTAGGAATCTGATTGTACATACTGCATGTAAGGTAGGTTCTGATTTTACTTATCAGTGCATTAAACATAAATCTACCTGGCCACACCTATTGTGATTCCCCCTCAAGGCAAACTCACACTTAAGTGGGAGTTTGAACATCCTAACGATACATTAATGCCTTGGTTACTGTACCTCTTGGTGCCTGCTACTGCACTGTTCATATTTGCTCTTCTGTATGGTTCTATTTTGGTTTAGAATATTTCTGCAAAATGTTAGAGGTAGGAACTGAAAAAAAGGTATGAAAGTCATTGCATTCCTTTTTTTCCTTTCAGAAATCTCCTTTCGGAGAAGTGTGTCTGCTGTGCACAGCTTTGTGTCATTCCTTGAATATAAAAGGCAGATCTGAGATCTCTCATCCACTTGTTCTTTGTATAGAATATACCAGCTGCTTTTGATGAGATTTTTTTTCATTGCACCAACTAGTTTGTTTTCATGTCAGTTTTTTCACTTGGGATTTTCTGCCAGTAGGGTTTCTGGCAACATGTACATCTGGGCAAGCTACATCTGGAGCTTTGATTGCTGGGGATCAGCAGGCTGAATGTTTTGATGACTAATAATCACAGATGAATGCCTATATTTTGATAGTTGCCAAAAAGTTACACAACTCCGGAGTTCTTCATCCTTTAAGGTTACTCTGAGTGAATCCTCTGGTGTAAAGCATTTTCTAGCTTGGAATAAATAGCCAGGAAAAGACTGTCAGTGCCCAGATGCACTGCAGGGTACTCCACATCCTGGATAAAGGTTCAGAGATATGATCAACCAAGAAGGTCACAGTCATGACAGGCTTTTATCTAAGTTAGGCTCTGGGTGCCAACAAAACTCTTGAGAGCTTCTGTCAGTCTGCAGAACAGCTTTCAGTCTAGATTGCTAGTGTTTCAAGCTGGAAAACAGAATTATCTCTAGAAGTGCTAAAACTGGAGACCATAATGCCTTTATTCCCTTTGATAACCACTGATAACTTGATAGAAGGGAAAATCTGAAGACTTTAGATCAACAATGGTGTCAGACAGCTTAGGCAGTGCCTTTAAGGTGACCTGGCTCCTGTTGGAAGCCATCATGCCACATCAGCTGTCTAGTACCTGCAGAGCACACCGTTGGTCTTATAAAAATTGGATTCATAGTGGTCAGCAAACTGAGTGGCAAGCAGCTGAAGTTTACACCTGGGAGTGCAGTGAGAGGAGTTTAAATCTCCTGTCTCAAGGAGTGAGATGTGAGGCTACAGGCCTTAGAGAGGTATCATTTCCCAGCACTTCTTAGGGATCCCTGAGAGCTTTTATCATCTCTAGCTCCTACAGGAGAAGGTCAGATAGAATAACACCTCATTAATACCTCCCTGCAGTATGTATGTGTAACCTGAGCATCCTTTCAGTGAATTTTAATGATAATAATGAGCTAAGGAAATTCAGGTTCTCAGAACAAAAGCAAACCACCTACTAGAATTCAGCCTAGGCACTGTGGATTGTGTCTTGAATCAACACTAAAATGTGCTTCGACTATGAGAGAAGGCATAGGCTTGTAATGAGTCTAATCACTGTCTTCCCACTTCTGCTGTCCATAGAATCACAGAATCATTAAAGTTAGAAAAGACTTCAAGAATCATTGAGCCCAACAATTGACCAAACACTACCACATTGACCAAACCATAGCCATGTTGTCATTTCTTGAACACTTCCAAGGATGGTGACTCTACCATCTACTTGGGCAGCCTGTTCCAATGCTTGACCACCTTTTCAGTGGAGAAATTCTTCCTGATGTCCAACCTGAACCTCCCCTAGTGCATCTTGAGACCATTTCCTCTTGTACTGTGTCTGGTTGCCTGGGAGAAAAGGCTGAACCCACCTGGCTACAGCCTCCTTTCTGATGGCAGTTGCAGAGAGAGGTAAGGTCTCCCCCGAGCCTCCTTTTCTCCAGGATAAACAAACCCAGCTCCCTCAGCTGTTCCTCAGAGGACTCACTCTCTAGGTGCTTCACCAGCTTCATTGCCCTTCTCTGGACATGCTCCAGCCCCTCAATGAAGGACCTGGAACTGGGCACAGCAGTCGAGATGCTCCTCTCCAGTGTTGAGTACAGAGGGACAATCACTTCCCTAGTCCTACTGGCCATGATATTTATTATATATAGGCTGCTTAGTAATAGCAGTTAAAAATTTATTGAGAATACTGTGCATTTATATTTTCAGAGTTATCAAATGTACGTTTTACCACTGTGCCTTCAGAAGCCTCTAACAGAGTAAGGCATCTTGGAGACAGGATGTGCTAGTTGTACTATACAACTAAAATTTTAATTAAAAGTTCTACAGAAGAGAGCAAGATAGAAATTAAAAAAACCCCGTGTTACATGGTGTCTCAGTGTCAGATAACATGAAATGAAAAAGTCAAGGTTTGTAAGACATAAATGAGGATTACAAAGGTGTTCTATCTTAGCAAAGACTTGTTCTGTGCTTCCTTCCTCCTCCTCAGGACATGAGGAAAAAAAGGGATGCAGCAGACACAAGGCAATGAAAGCAAACAAGTGAACATAGAAAAGCTCCAGTTTGACCTACGTGAGGGCTAAAAGGTAGCTTGGGTGCAGATATGGAAATTCTCCATCATTATTAAAAGCCTAAGGTTTGTCTTTGTATTTTATTGCAGTTTCATTTCAATAAGTATATTTAAAAAAAAAAAATCTGTATTTAGTTCTCAGTCAAATTCAGATGGATCAGCCACACAGCTCACATGCTCTCGGTACTTGGGTACTCCACCTTGTTTGACGTGCCCAGCTCTCCCATACTTTGTCTCAGGAACACAATTCAAACTACATGGCAAAATCTAAGAACTTGTGACTCAGAGGATGAGAAGAGTGACCAATGACAGCCAAAAACTTTTCTGGTAAGAAGAAAAACTATATTGAGCCCACCTGAATGCACAGGTCTGGAGGCAGTTTATGACACTGATTTGTATCTAGCAGAGTGAGGCTGTCTAAACTGCATTTACAGCCAAGCCAAGAAATTGCATGGTGCCACTGTCCAACACTTAATATCTGATCCTCTACTTGACAAACCTGGATCTTGCTATGGGGGGTGTATCTTGGCTATGGTCCTAAGTGTTATGGCCAGAGCATGAGTATGAGACCCAGCCACAGCACAGCGCTGTAACTGCGGCTCAGTAAAGTGCCAGGGACAGTGCAATCATAGTGTGAATCTGCACATCTCTCCCATGAAAGGTCATGCAGTCATGATATTATAAATAGTTAAGCCTGACTATATCAGCAATATATATATATAATATATATATTATAATTATATATATATATTATAATATATCTTGCAAGAGCAAGATCTTTTTGGATACTGAAGGTATATTTGCTTTTCTTTCACATTACAACCTCCCTTTTAAAATATTTTACATTTTCTCACATGTCCAACATACTATTTGCTACCACTGGCTTATTTAGTGCTGCTAAATACACCATTCTGCTATTGGAAAATAAATTATGGACGACATTGATTTGGTATCTGCCATTTGAACATTAAAATACGGTTAATAGATTTGTAGACCATTCATAATAGCCTGTTTTGTTGGGCTTTTGTGTAACAGTGTGACAGGTATTGTGCAACAAACCCATAGAAATGAACTGTCCTGTCACAAGTTACGTCTATACATGGCTGAATAAAAGCTGTCATTCCCTTATTTCCATACATTACATGCTAAAGCTAATGAGCTTTTATTAGGAAAAATCCTGTTTCTACTGGACTGAAAAATAAAGCTTCAAACAATTTTTGTCCACATGACTTTCAAGGAAAAAGAAGTCAGACAGGATCTACCATTAAGCATCTTTTTATTGTAGTCTTTAATGTACATGCAGAATTTTAAAAAAAGGTGTCAGTTATATCTGTAAGCTTATAACAATAATGTAAATGTTTGGATCAGCAATGTATTTTGATTAGGGACTAAGAACTCTAAGTGAACAGACATCTTTCAGGATATACAATTTATATGGTAAATCAAAGTTTTCTTCTGAGTGATTTTCCTCATAAAAGATAAAATATTTCTTGTTTACAATCTTGGTTGTTTTTAATACTGAAAAAAATCTATAATAGTACATCTTCATTATGTACATAGAAAAACATAAAACTATATCCATACCAGTGTCTGTTTTAAATGCAAATAGTAGTTAATAGCTTTGTAAATTTTTGTGCACCCTCTCCCCTTTTCCCTCCCCCACCCCCATTTAAAAATGCAGCATTTCCTAAAGTTTTCAATGCTTTGGCAGAAACAGAATGGAAGGCACTTCCATGTTAGGTAAAGCAATATGTGAAATGTCAGCGCTAAATAAAAAAGCTGTAGATGTACCAGACAGCTCCATGTTCGTCCCAAGGGACAAATTTTGCATTTCTGCAGGTCAAGAACTGGTTTGCTAGAGATTCTAGCTGGGGCAGGCTCAGACCCCAGCTTGGTTTACAATAAAGCAGATTAGCCTCACAACTATTTTTACAAATGCTTCACACAAACCAATGAGGATGCAGAGAGCATCTCTGAACACAGTACTATTATGAGGGCAAAAGGCTCTTGCAGGTCACAGCATCAGAACATGTCGCAAAGGCCCCGCTACTAAAGCCTTCCACTTTGCAACACGGTAGTTTCACACAACACCCTCTGTTTAAGACTTCCTGATGTGGCAGCTCAGCTAAAAGTGAACAAAGCAACACACAAATGTGAAGATTCTAAAGCATCTCTTGTGATGGATAAATTTAGACTCAGCAAAGCATCCTGAAAACAATCTGTGTGCTAGTGGCAGGCTGACCTCTGCTGATAGGGAAATTCTGAAAGCTGTAGAAAAGTTTCTCCCAAATTTGCCCTAAACCAGGACACAGGGGCAGCTCCTCCCTGGCCTCCTGTGGCTTGTTTGACACTTCTTCATTTCTCTTTTAACTCAAGATTATCTCTGGCATGCCTGCAATATGCATTTATATTAATACTTTGCAAAAACACCCCAGATGCCAGTGAGATAAGCACCTAAATGCTTGCTAAGGGATGTTCATAAGTCACAGTCAGGAAAACATCTCCATGATGACCAGTTTTAGCTCTCAACTGCAGTTTGTTTCTGCAATCCTGGCAAAGGTTGAGAAATGACTGGATGCAAACTTCCAAGACAGAATGAGACAGAAAGGCACCGACCAAAGCTTTTACACGTCAATGTCTCCAGCCTGACAAAATGTTAAATTTTCAGGACAGATGCTAGTTCAGTAATGTATTTACTTAACTAATTTATTCCTACTGCACAATATCTGACCATGACTGTAAATAGCTGCAGTCAACTGACAATCCAATTGAAAAAGAACATTCTGCTAAAACCTGCCAGCTGGTCACGTTCATTCTGCTGTGATAGCTCTGCGCTCTTTAGCCACAATAAAATGAATGGCTTTATAGTGTTGGAAAGCATTTTTGTCATTCTTCAGTATCACTGTGGATTTATCTCTCAAGGAATGAAGGGTAAGATAAAAAGGCATCCAACAACACTTCAATCTCTGAGTTGAACAGCCAGCAAAATAATATGCAGCTGGCATGGAAGAATAGCCCTTTAAGGTTAGTTTAATATGCAGACCAAAGGGGGGGAAAAGGGGCAAAAGAAAGCAAGAAAGTAAAAAGGCAAGTAGTCCAGTAAGAATGAACAGTAGAAAAAGAAACTGAGCAAGTGATTCTTGGTTTTGGGCCAGTCCACCACCAGTTGCTGTATGTTGCTTTGGGAAACACAAAACTGGCACCAAAACACTCCAAAAAACACAAAACTTCACCCCCTTCCTAGGCTGATGGCTCTCGTTGAATTGTCCCTCAGATCTCTTTCCGTACTGTGGCTCGGATGCTGCTGAACACTTTGCCTATGGCCTCAAAGAGCGGGTCGCAGAACGTGTGGATGCAGATGGAATAGACACGGCTAATACACTGGATCTCAATCAGGTAGCTCCTTATGCATGGCACCACTGCCCAGATGTGCAGGAATGACAAAATGGCAAAGTAGATGCCCCAGATGAGAGCCATGGGAATACCAAAGATTGCTGACAGTAAACGATAAAACCAGTATTTCGTTACAGTGAAGGTGGTAAAACTGGCCTTCCAAATCCCATCAAAGCTGTGTGTTCCCTCTGGCTCAGCAATCACATCTTCAAAATCGATCTGCAGCAAAGAACACAAAGTCAGGTCAGTCAGATATTTGCATCAAGGCTGTATTCCAGAAACACCTTTCCTGAAGAGCTATGGTTCCCTGCAAGGAAACACGAAGCACATACTTCCTACATCCCCACATGATTCAACCTAATATAACCCATGATTTAAGTCATGAATCTTCAGTAACCTTTACCCAGTGACTACCAGGGAGCCTCAATGATTAGCTCAAAATTAGACATCTAACTTCTAGATGGAGTTTTCCACAAAACTGAATATATTTTCCTCATCTCCTACAGCCCTAAGGTATGCAGTGCCCTTATGGTCTACTTAAGGTACAAAACAGGTGAATAAAATCCTATTTCATCATTTTGACTATTCATAATCATTCAAAAAGTCACCTAAGGAAGCAGTGCATTCCAACAGGCATATTTTAGCACTCTCTGTTGAAATACTGAGCTGTTCAGGAAGTTTAATTGTCATAATATTTCTATAAGAAAATTAACAGAATTGCAATGATGCTTCAACTCCATGTCACACAGACGTGTTTGATATAACCCAAAATACAGGATATTTAATTTAGTCAGCACAACCAATTGTATAGGCACTGCAAACAACAGGAAAGAGAACATCACAACACTATTCCTGCAAGGAAATAAATGGCTATCTAAGTCAGATGAAAGAAAAAAAAATTGCATTCCTGGGCCTGGATCCCAAAGTGAGATAATAATGCTGCCAAAAGTGAAGATTTACAGGAGCATGACAAGGTAAGTATGACATGGGCCAGCAGCCTCAGAAACTCAGGCAATTGTACCTTAGCATGCTGGAAGAAGGTGAATATACATACACTCAGTGTAAATACTGCTTATACTGTGAGAAAAGGCTCAGAATCACTTATTTTAATCTAAAATATACATAAAAATTGAAAAGCACTTATTCTTCTCTCCTGCTGAAACTTCTGTCACCTCCAGACATATGTTACTAACAAAGGGAAAAATATTATAAAACCACTGGACTTTCCAGCTTCTCAAACAAAAAAGATAATTACAAGCAAAAGTGTACAGTCTATGTGCAATCTAGCTGAATGACTGAAAAGTCCTTGAGAGGAAATTTCTAAATTATCTGTGATATCCAGCACCTTGAATGCCTAACACCAGGCTGGCTGAATTGAACATATTCACATTACTCTCTGCCAGTGCTTCTCTCTAGACATCCTGCGTTGTAACTTATAAACCTCTTTTTCTGCTACTCTGAACTAGGTTCTAGTGATCTGAAAGTCATTTTTTGGGATGGATATTCATCATCATCATCATCACCATCGTACCTAAAGGTAGCATTTGAGTTGAAACGTCATCTCCACAGAAATCTATGGCAGACTCTGCATTGGCAGAGTAGATCTTCTTTTTAGAGTACATAAACAAGCATACTTATATAATTTGTTTCTGCAGCTATTCAAAAGCAAAATTTTAACTGTAGCCACATCTAATGTTAACTCATTTTCAAAGTGAATAGGTGTTCTTGGCTTATTACCAATGTTTTCCTTGGAATTAGATAATAAAATACCCATATGATGGCAAAGACCAGGATGATGGCAGCAAAAGAAAGCTGCTTCTCAAAAAATATTACTACATAAAGACTACATGGTTCAGCATAGCCCTCTTATTCCAAAACTTTTGTCAATTTATTGCATGCTTCCCACCAGCTGATGCTGTAACCCTTGGCAAAGGTAACACAGCCATCAAAGAGGTTCAAAGCATTGAGTGCTAGTCAGTGTCTACAGTCTTTTTATTCAGTTCAGTTATAGAGGAGTCCATCTTGTATTATTTCAACTGGCTGATAAGGGAAATATTAGATCTCATAAGGAAAATAAATTTGCATTGAGCTCCACAGCCTTTTCACGGTTGCATCTTTATTTTAGCCAAGTGAGACCTATTTTTATCAGAAATTATTTTTTTTGGCATGCAAAATGAAGCTATAGTTTAATGTGAATTTTCTAGAATTTTTAAAATATATAGTAAGATTAGTCTGTAATTTGATTACTTTCAAAATAATTCATTGTAATGAAATGGAAAATGAAAGCCAATAAACTCACTGGTTTTCAAATCAAATAGTAAACTTTCTGTAATTGTGATTCTCAGTAACTCGTATTTTTGGCCTGTTGTGTTCAACAAAATGTCCATGGAGAGCTGGGGAGCTGACAGAAGAATCATGCCATATAACATTTCCAGATGGACAGCCCTGTCCTCATTCCAGGAGATGATGCTAATATTAGAACATTTATGATATATCTTTGGTCAGGATTTCCCAGCTCAAGTCATACACAGTTGTCCTAAAAGTACTCAGGAATAAATCTGTCTGTGAGATAACAGCAATGTATTCATGACACCAGTAATTATCAAGAGGTTAGTTTCTTGGAGCAATTTCAACAGCTCTCAGAATGTTTCTACCACTGCAGAGAAGTAGAAGAGATGGCCCTGTAGGAATGATAGCTGGTGTCACACTTCTGTGTCTTTGCCCCTTTCATTATTTCTCAAATCCCGTTTCACATTACTCCAGTTTGAATAAGGGAACTTGTGAGTGAAAAGACAGAAAAACGGCTTGACAACTTAAGTCTTAGCTGAATTAAAATGAAGCTGTTATCTTCCCAAAAGCCATAAGAACATTACTGAACATAAGATCATTATGTACGTGCTAAGAAAGTCCAGCTATGCCTGGCATGTGAACCTCTGCGATGCTGTCCAAAACCAAACTCACCTGCATCAGTGTCTAAATAAAGATAGGCAAGGAGTTGAGGTAATATGGGCTATTCTACTCATGTGCTAACAGACCACTGCCTGGGAAACTATTTATTTCACTCTTCAAGCAGTACAGATAAGTCCTTATGCTGCAGGAACTGAGACATCACTCAGATTCTTCCTGCACTAAACCACTCCCATGAAGGATCCTGATTTTAACTTGTAGGGAACAGTTCTCCACAGGCTGCAGGAGGAACAGGTGACTGGATGCATTTTGCCTTGCTATGGATTACATTCACATCACTCAGATCACTCACTCCCTCCTCAGTCCCTCCTACTACTCTCCTCTGGTTTTTAGTTCAGTAGCACTCACTGACGGTGAGTATCATCAGGCCGATAAAGGGTGTCCAACTGAAATAAGTAAAAACAGGACTGACAGGGAAGGAGAAGTGCCCAGAAATATGATCTTACAGAAGAAAGACACTGCCATTTCTGATCATGAATCTTACTGTCTTGCAAGTATAAGCCAACATTTTTAATGTATTGTTCTCAAGGTCACTTTTGTCAAAACATCACGTGCATGTGGACCTGTGAATATTAATTTTATCTACATAAAGGCTTTCTTAGGTTGTGCACAGGTCTTGTTTAGTAGATTGCATGTTCCTCGTGTAGTTTATTCCTCCAGAGCTGTCAGGATGTGCTGTGAAATCACAGTGAGGCAGTTGCCAAGCTAGTGAAAATACGGGCATGTTCACTTGTGACAGAAGAGAAGTACAGGAAACTTGGTTCGACCCTCTAAAGGATGCTAATAACTTGCTCTAGCCTTCTGTTTCAGACTAAACTATCAAACACTATCAACTCCTGTTCCATGCCTACAATGCACTTCCTGACTTCAGCTATTTTTTGTTTCCTACTATTCAGTTTGGTAAAGCCAGTTTTTAAATTGCTTGAAGCTTTTGTCTGATCCTGCTATGAGAATTAATGCAACTTCTTTTTCTCTGCACATGTTTATTAAACTTCTATCAGGAAACTCAGGAACATGCTTTGATTCTAAAAGAGATTTATTTACAAGAAAGGGAAATGGTATGGGATTTATTTACAAGATTTATTTACAAGAGAGGAAAAATGTCTATTTAAAGATCAGAACTATTAATTAAAAAGCTTACCAGTGTGAAGTTATCATCTGACTCAATAATATATGCCACATGTATGAAATTAGTTGACCTGCTGACCTTGTCACTTCAGGTCCCTATGTATCAGAAGCTGGCCGGCTGGAAAGGTATATTAAATGCCAGGCTCAAATCACCTGCTTACCAGTTGTGCTTCTCAGAAGTTTGTCCACTGAGGTCTGTAATACTCATTACATAGAAAAAATTACTGTGCATGGTCTATCAGAAAAAAAAGGAAATATTAAGACCACCAGCATTAGGCTTTGACCTACATTTCTGTGATTGTAACTATTATGATTATCATATCGTTGTGTGTGGTAGCTGCATGCTGCCACTGTGCTCACAGCATACAGTTTCACATAGCCAGGCACCACCCCTACTCCGCTCCACAGGAACCCAAACAAGTGCTGTCCCACTGATGTCAATATGCTTACATGCTCTGCCAGACCAGGGCTAAAGTCTAAGCTGAATGTATCCAGGAAAGAGTCATAAGCTAGTTTTCTTTATATTTTTATGCCTGTCTTTACTGCTTACCCTGGGCTGTTTTAAAACAGGTTTTCCCTGATTCCAAGACCATAAGTATAATATTGTTCCACTGTATTAAATCCTGTCCTTGCAAGACATGAGGCAGATATGCAATTTGTTGCATTTATTACAAAAATAACAAAACAAAAGTAACAAAAATTTATTACAAAAAAATCCCAAATATATTCAATGTCCTTTAAGAAACATTTAACATAAGAAAATGTGTAAAATATCACAAAATGACAAGCCTTTCTATGGCATGGGTCACATTTGGGAGGTGATGTTAAGGACGGATGCAACACTGTTCTTATGTTGGAGAAGGCTGTGGTGTGTATTATTAAAAATAAGAAAATGTGTGAGCATATGAGATTATTATTGCCTTAGCAGTTCCACATGCTACTTGAAACTTAAAAATTCCCAATTACAGTGCCTGAAGAAAGGCAGCACGGCAGCTGAAAAAAAAGTTAAGCAATAAACTCACAATCTTTCTGTTAAATCACTGATTCCAGTTAAGCATTTATGTATTTATTTGCTCCTTTGGCATACCACATATGCTGATGCTTGTCCTGACTGCTGCCACAGTTTAACTGAAAATGATGAAAAAGTTTATACTCTTTCTACTGAATCTGCAGGAAAGAGGATGGGGAGTTTTTGGGACTTACAGGAGAAAAGTTGCTCTTCTCCGTTCCCTCCCAGACACCCAAAGACTCATTCACCCTTTTAAAAGCACTGTGTTATCTCCATCTGTAAAATGTTTACCTGTAGTTATGTAGGAAAGCTGGTAGCTTGTTCCTGAACACATAGAGCTTCATGATTCCTAGACGGTCGACTTCCTCACTGATCAGGTTTCAACAGCAAACATTAGGTGATCTCAGGTGTTTACTAAAGCAAAAACTCATTCTGTTCCACAGTATATACACAAACCTTGAGCTAAAGCATGGGTGACTACAAAACGTGAACATCTAGCAGTGTTCTGTTCCCTCACAAGACAAGAAATCACCTTGAATCTTCTTGGTATTGGTGGCAAGCATCTAACAAGGAAACCCCAAGAGTCCCTCCAGGCTGGGCTGCAGCATGATTAGGCTTTGCCTGTCAACCCCAAACTCTGGCTTTAGAGCACACTTCTTCTGGGGACTGGCCAGATCACAAGGCACAACAGTCGGTCCTTTGCAAAAAAAAAAAAAAAAAAAAAGATGCCATGACTGCAGATGGCTAGGACCAGAGCTGTTGTGTAAGGCTTGCTGAGTGCAGAAAAATTACAAACAAGTATTTCCAAAGTGAACGAAAGCCTAACCAAGCAAGCAGAAGTGCTGCACCCCAGTTACTTGCACAAACTGACCAATGAATTTGCTTTACCTTTCCTGTCTCTCTGTGCCTGCTTTCCACAATACAGCAAGAAAAGTGTTCTGCTGGCAGATCTCTTAATGGAAACAGTGAATCTTTCCTGAGTGCTACAGAGTATGCCAGAAAAGCAAACAATGCTTTAACAAACAAGGATATTCATGTTGGAAAGTACAATTGAAGGACTGCACTCTTCTAAGCCAGAGAAGAAAGCCAGTCTGGTCTGGAGTGACTCCTACTGAATGCATAACAAATACTCAAATGCATTACGAAAATGTGTAAATGCCCTGACTTAGAAAAGGGGGTGATTGCAGATCACCATTTCACACTGAAAACCATAGAAAAAAGCAAAAAAAACCCTGCTTCTGACTGCAGAGAGAACAACCTCCTGCTCCCTGCCCGTGCTGATTACATACCAGCAAAACCCTGCTGATGGTCTTTGTTTCATCAGATGGGCAGGCTCACCAAAATCTGCGGAAGTACTCGTGAGAAAAACGTGACTGATGCCAATGGGTCAGCACTGTAGCAACCAGCTGTTCTCCAGAGATCTCTTCCTGAAGCACTTGCCTGTCCTGTTCCAATACAGGCTGGCAGAAGGAAAGACACGCAGTTTCAAGGAAAGATCTGCACTCTGCAACACAGCAAAACTTCCTGTGCAGGTGGGGATACCATGTCAGCTAGTTCCTTGAAAAATGTCTTGATGTTGTTGGAGTAACCAGACAGAAAACAAAATCTGTGTTTTCCTCCCTGGAAACTGGGCTACTGAGAGGTTATTGCAGCTTTCCCAAAGAGAAACTCTTAAGAAGATTTCTTTGTTTTTATTATTTGGTTCATGTTCCACAGTTCCTTGTTTGATACAGCTATTTTAGCAAAGAACTCTAATACATTTATGTATATCCACATATGTCTCTCTGTATGTTTAAAGAGGTATATTTATGAACATGAACACCAGTGTGCAGTTTTGACTACACTAAACATAACAGGATTTTTTTCTTTTATTTCAGTGGTACCTGCAGTTTAGCTGAATCCAAAAACCTTAATAAAGACATCATATAAACTGATTTTATATTTGAAATTATATTTAATAAATATAAATATGACAGATTTATATTTTACTATTGTATGCTTATATGCTATTAAGATAATAAACTGCTATTAAGTATAACTTTTTAGAACTTGGTCTAGCTTTATCACTCCTAAATTTAGGCACTAATGGGAAGTGGAAATGTAGTGACCCCAGACTCTCTAATAGTGCATGGAGAGACAGGGATGTTTGGAGGTTGTTTTAGATCTGGAAACAACTTTTTTCTCTTTATAGTTTTTAAAGGGAGTCTAATGAGAGGAGACTCTTGATTATGTACACTATTGATAAACACACTCCTGTTAGCTGCTGCAATTCTTTTTTGCAAATCTGTATAACTTGTTTTTACCTTTTCCCCTCATTTCTACCTGAACCATCTTATTGCTGACAGTGAGTGTGCAGCAATGCCCAGCTGCCTCTCTCTTACTCTAAAAAAAAAATTGCCTCTGCATTTGTACAGGTTGTCTTTCTTATGGAAGAGCTTAAGTTACTGATCCTTAAATACAAAGTATTTCTTTAGTATTTCACAAAAATCAAGATATTTTATAGTTCTGCTCTTGTCATAAACTGTATGAGAACAGCAAAGGGATTGAGTGCAAGTTTGGTGATGACACCAAGCTGTGTGGTGAGGCTGACACGCTGGAGGAAAGGGATGCATTGACAGGCTTGAGAGCTGGACACTAAACCTCATGAATTCAACAAGGCCAAGTGAAAGGTCCTGCACCTGGATCAGGGCAGTCCCAACCACAAATACAGGCTGGGTGGTAACCAGGTTGAGAGCAGCCCTGCAATGAAGAACTTGGGGATGTTGGCTGATGGGCAGCTCAATATGATCTGGCTTGCAGCCCAGAAAGCTGACAGCACCCTGGGCTGCATCAAAAGAGACAGGCTGAGAAAGGCGATTCCCCCACCCTGCTCTCATGAGACCCCACCTGCACTACTGTGTCCAACTCTGGGGCCTCCAAGATAAGAACATAGGCCTGCTGGAGCAAGTCCAGAGGAGAGCCAAAAAGATGATTAGAGGGCTGGAGCACACCCTCCGTGAAGACAGGCTGAGAGACTTGTGGTTGTTCAGTCTGGAGAAGAGAAGGCTCTTAGAGCAGTAAATAAAGTGGGCTATAGAGTAGTGACAGGGCAAGGGGGAATGGATTTAAACTGAAAGAGAGTAGGTTTAGATCAGATATTAGGAAGAAATCCCTAAGAGAGGCACTGGAACGGGTTTCCCAGAGAACCTGTGGATGCCCCACACCTGAAAGTGTTCAAGGCAAGGCTGAGAGCGCTTTGAGAAACCTGATCTAGTGAGTGGCATCCCAGCCCATGGCAGGGGGCTGGAACTGGATGATCTTTAAGGTCCGTTCCAACCCAAACCTTTCAATGATATGTGAACTTCTACTTCATAAAACAGTTGAGGATTTTATGGCTGAGTTCTACAGGATCCCTGATCTTGAGGGAAAACTGATTATTTTTTGTAGCATCTGTCAGAATTCCAAGAAGGGAATTTCAACTTTCAAAGTTGAAAGTTGAAAGAGGAAATTTTGCAATCCATCTATGAAACTCCCTTAGGCTTTTTTGGAATTCAGAATATAAATTCAGCAAAGAAGGAGTTTGGACAGAGAATGTGATGCTTTCACCTTCAGCTGTGAGAATGTCTTCTCACTTCTTATCTATGAAGTTAAATTTATCAGTTCCTATTTTTTTAACTACAAACAAACTTCACCCTTGAACAGCCCCGCTAACATCTAGAGCACAGCT
This sequence comes from Rhabdornis inornatus, assembly GCA_013397075.1. Lineage (NCBI taxonomy): Eukaryota > Metazoa > Chordata > Aves > Passeriformes > Rhabdornithidae > Rhabdornis > Rhabdornis inornatus. Next base: position 53,013 of record VWZS01004365.1, read on the forward strand.
CCTACATCTTGAATAAAATTGTATTTTATCAATTCATGAGCTCATTAAAATGGGGACAGTGGCACTGAAATTATTTCTTCTCTTGATTGCTAATCTGATAACAATTTCTGATAAGAATGATGTTGTATAAAGTTCAATTTGTTTTTGAAACTATCAAAAGACATTTTCCTACAAAATCTGTCAAGAAAATATAAAGAGACTAATGGGGTAAAATCTGCCTCCCCAATAAATCACATGAAATTAAATGGCATAATTCCTCTTTCATGTTCAAGATAACCAACCCTTTTAAAGTCCAAGATAGGCTTTATTACTGTCATTTGTCTAGAAAAACATGGTAGTAATATCAAAAAGCTCAGAAAATCAATAACTGATTTGGAATTCATCCTACTGTCTATGAGAAGGGTATTTGAGAGCTGTGGGAAATACAAACTTATCTTAGTTTAGAACTATAGCTGTCTTCAGTTTTCCAGAGATCACGAGTTTTACAGAATCACCCAAGTTCATTTGTATTTTCTTCTTTCTGTTGCCTAAAATACAACCAAGATCAAATTTCCTCACTGTGGACCTCACTGGCAGACCATTCTACTATACACAATTATCCCTTTTTCCCCTGGGGAGTTTTGCATTTCAATTTTTTTTGTTTGTTTTAGATATCCATACTCTATGCAACGGGAGATGGTGTTCCTAACCATATAGTGGGCTTAAAATTCTACAATCAATTCTAATTGCTCTTAATATTTTCTAACATATGATCTCAATTCTGTTGAAGTTATCAGAATTGAAAAGAATTTGCCTCTTTTCAATCTGAGATAGTGTCCAATAAATTCTAACAAAAGAAAACAGCCATGCTGAGTCATTTTCTCTGTCCACATGGCCATCAAATGAACATTTTTCTACGGAGTCAAGTTCATCATGCCAAGCAAGAAGGCTGTGCATAAGGCTTTAATAATACCATGAGTTTAAATGCAAACATATTTTTTTGAGAAAGCTTTCCTTAGAACAGATGCCATTATTAGCTGTAATCTTACAGACATTCAGAAATCTCATGTCTGAGAACTCCTAATTAAAAAAGAAATAAAAGCAAGAAAACTATTTTTCAGAACTCTTAAAACCTTGCTCATACCTTGTATAAATTGGCATTCATAATGACTCAAGTTTTTAATCTCATACTCCTAGACCAACCTTGGAAGAAATATTTGAAACAGAATTGGATCATGTGGGTAGCCAAAGTCAAACATTTGAATTTTCTTGCATTTTAAATCTAAACCCCATAGCTTGTTAATAGGACACAGTGTTACAGCACCACTTCATTTAACTAGCTGTTATGCACAAGTAAGGCGTCATGTCTAAGCTGCAAGTATCAGCAATTGAGACAAACATGCCCTCTGAGAGCACAGCCTCTCCTGTCCTGTGGTTAGGGTTAAACGCTGTGATGTGAGTCTGCCTCCAGAGGCATCTCACTCTGGGCACTGCCAAGAGCAAGAGCCCAGGTGACAAGTTTGGCTTTGAACACATACACACACATATATTCGTGTAGCTATATAGTTATATGGATGTTTTTAAACTTAAATATTTATCTGTGTTCCAATGACTTTTAACGATTTCTGAAAACAAAGAGAAAGGATCTGCATTAAATTTTACTTAATTCCTTATTTCAGAAATAGCACCTGATTGAGCTCTGCTTTTTTCTCATTTTACTACGATGAAGAGCAGAACTGCATTCCTCTCAGGTTGACACTTGTTGTCACATCTGAGTGACAGCCCACCTTAGGTCTCCCATTCAAAAAGAGCATGGAGTGACACCTGCTTTCCTTCCAAGAGGTTCTCAGGTGTGGGAATGGGAAGTGCTCTGACCAGTCATCTCTCTGTGCATCTTACACCGTGCTCAGTACAACAGGGAGGGACCTTAATCATGAAAGATTACATAAAATGTGAACTGCTTTTGAAAAACCATCTCTTTTTATTATGAAGCAGAAATTGTAAATAGCTTTAAAAACATGCCTGAGTAATACTTTCCTCCCTAATGAGTACATAAGGGTATTACAGTATTTGTCAACATCTGACTAAAAATTCCAGACTTTTCCTTGCAGTAAGCTGGATTGCTCTCAACTGCGTTAGATTTAAGTGGAAGGCATGAATACATAACTTTTTAAAACTTGGTACAAAAGTTCTGCATCCTTATATCTGTAGCCAAGTACTGGAATTTTTTTTTTCCAGAGCAAAAAGGACTCCTATACAACAAACAGCAGATAAACATCACTTGTTTGAAACAAAATAATAATTACGTTCTGGATGGTAGACCAGGCACAGGCATTTCTTCCTGGCACATCACTGTACGAAAAAACTGTAAGCTGGCTGCAGATGTGATTGCACAGTTGGTCCTCACTAGTCTCAGAGGATCAGACTTTGTAGGGTTGGCTGCAAGGTCCATCCCCATTCTCAGCAAGCAGCAAGGAAGCTAGTGAGAAGAGCAATCTGTAGGAGAACTGGCTCCCTCCTCTGTGTTTTCCAAATTCAGTAAACTCTGTGCAGACTTGACCACAGATATATTGAGAAAGTCTGAACTCTAAAACTTGAAAGCTGCAATTTAGCCGTACTCTGAAAAACAAAAATACTGTGTTGGGAAACAAGAACAGCAAAGCCTGAACTTCAGGCACCTTCATGTGAGTCCCATGGGGAATGAATGAGAGAGAAAAGTATTAAGCTTTCCACCCTGTTTGTTGTGCCTCATCACAAATAAAACCTGTGGGACACAAGTCCAAGAGCAGAACTGTCTGGTGAAGGATATATGAAACAGATAAAACTATGGCAAACCACTTGTATAATCACCAGTACGATTCCTGGAGAGCTCCCACACAGCACAGAAGCTGTTTCTCCCTTACTAGATTCCCTCCTCGCCTCCTGCCTGACTAGCCACCTTCACAAGCCAGTGCCTGAAAGAATGGAACCACTAGTGCACATTCTCTCGCTGTCTAGGTGATGTATGAGGACAGCTGTGTGAGGAAGAAAATCTTTCCTTTCTGGTCTCCACTGAAAAAATTGGGAGAAAAAAGGAAATTCTGGTGACTTTTACTGGATTGTGCTTCCTCCAGTTCAGAGCTGTCAAGTCCGCTGTCTGCATAACTCAGGTTCCATAAGGCCTTGTTCCAGTCATTTGCCCCATTTTTCTGGAATCCTCCCAGCACTAAGCTTCCACTTGGTAGTTAATTAAAAGACAAACAGTAAGCAAAGTCACCAACAGCTTTGATGCAAAGCTGCTCCATGTATCTAGTTTTCATAAAAGGATTTTGACTGGGTTTCTGCCCCTCTCCTGGATCCCAACCCTAATGCTGCCTGCACCACACATCTGCTGCAGGGGAAGCTGGGCAGATGCTCTGTGCTGCAAATCAAGGGGACGTGTCTCTTACTTCTCACAAGAGAAGGCTATTTTTAAAATGTGCTATGGGAAGTATTTGAATACAGACAACACTGAGGCCTTTTAGAGAGCTGCTTACAGAGCAGATTCCTCATTCTCTGTCTAATCATTTCTATTTCATGGCTGGCTGATTTGTCCCCAGTTTCCATGCTGCTGTGCCTCATAGTCAAGTAGCAAGAAATGCATAAAATAGTGGGTAAAAAGCAGAAAGTTCTGAATCTAGAAAAATGCAATAGCTCTAAACAAAATTGAGCTCAGCCTGAGCCATACTTCTAGCATTACAGGACTCCTACACATTTTTTTTTCTCTGACTTTCAGTACCTAAGACTGGGGTCTCCTTCAGCTAGTTTTACACTCTGCCTGGATGTTTTACAGCCAAAGTAAAAATGGCAGATGCATGTCAGAAGAGGACTACAGACTGATGGCTAAGGCAGGAACTGAATCTGTGTATTTTCACCCCAATCCAAGCCTGTCCCCTTAGGTACTGGGTGTGAATTTTATTGCTATGTCTAATAGACTGAATCTGAACTCAGAGTCCACACAAATGCAAATTGTGGCAACATTCCTCTCTACTCTGTAGGTTGGACTATCTATGAAACACTCAAAGTAAAAGTTATTCTTATTTATCCCCGTAACAAAAGAGAAAATGCTAATTTACAATGCCATTTTGTACAAATACTTCTGTTTTTATGATGTAAAATGGATCCTGTCTGGTTAACATCAAATTCATTTTGGTATATGCTTATGTCTTGATGTGACTGTGTTCACTGCCAGGAGCTCACTTGCTGACATAGAGGCAGCACTGTTATTCTGGCTGTTTGCTGTTTTTCAGTGGATATGTTGGTCCACAATTATTTCAAAAGGACAAACTGAAAAGCTTGTTTTTTCCATCCCTGTGCTTATTATTCTCCATGTTTATTTTAGAAGACCTAATGTAACAAAATTCCTTAATCCTTGCCTCTGTGGGAGGCAGAGAGGGCAGGATAGGCTTTGTAGGTTTCAGCTTAAGTCCATTACAGCTTTTTTCTGTCAGTGGTCTCACTCTTTTCCCATCAGGGTGTTTCTTTCATTAGGTTAGGTTTGTGGACACCAGGATTCTGACTTGCTTAGGGACTATGATTCATCCTCAGAAGGTTTGGTTGCTTTGGGGACTTCTGTTGACATATGCAATAAACTGTGATGCAGTGCTGTTCATGAACTCTGGCATTCCTTGTCTACTCAGTTGCTCCTCCATGGGTAGAAGAAAAAAAGAATTGCTCTCTCCTTTTTAAAATCATCTGTCTTAAAGGCAGTTTTGTACCATTAGGTACACAGATTATTTTTGCTAAACAAATAACAATTTTATGCCTTTTCATTTTTATATTGCTCCTTAAAGATATAGGCTGCTGTGAGGGATAATTCTTAGAATGGATCCAGCAATATGACCACGGCTTGTTGTATTCAGCACCTTCAAATTGTGTTGAAGTCTGGAATTTGAATTTACTCATGACCTTGTTAAGTTGTCTGCACATAGCATGACTCATTTCACAGATATACATTCAGGAACCAGAGTTCACCCTCTTGATTCTCTGGAAACAATACAGTATTTTTATTTTTCAAGAACTGGTCTTCGTTACAACAAACATGGTGACTCTCACACACTCTAACACTGCTGGCCACTAAGCAAGCCAGTTAGTGGCTTAGTCACCCATTACGACTGGGCAGCTCCCATTTTTCCTAGGGTCTGACAAACCCAGATGACAGCATCCTCAGTTTTCACACTGCGGTAGTGTATTCCTCTCTCCTTCTTTCCAGGCTGCAGTGCGATCTGAGAAATTCTTGTTAGGCCTTGGCTTTGAAAACACCACCTGGGCTCAGCTCTTTTAAAGCTTATCAGAAATACCGTCTGCTCCCAGGAATTGCTAACAAGCTGCTGTTTCCCTTATGACTAGCCTTGGAAAATATTACTGCTGCCTGAATGGCATAGCATTCCTGTCCTCACTCTTTCAGAGAAAGTGCCGACCCAAACTGTGGCCAGGATGAAACACTGTTATGACTAAAGCACGCTCTCTTGCAACCCTATAAACGGCGGTCCAAAATGGGCTCTCCTGGACTGCAGAAAGCTACAACCAGCAACCTCCCTTCGAGTGGGATGCCTCTCAGAGCCTCATGTGTGGAGGATCACCGAAACAAGTTGCATCCTGGGCAATACCCAGACTCCTCAAGGCCCAACCCTTTGCCCACTGGGAGATGGAGAAGCATCCGAAGTGAGTATTTCACTGACCTCTGGGGGGAATTTTTCACAGGTACCTTGCTTGCACTGACAGTTCCTATCTGTGTGTATGCCCCTGTGCATATGCTAGAGCAAATCTGAGAGAAATACTGCTTTCTTAGATGTTTAAGTACCTTGGATATCTAAGTAAGTTAGACTTGTGAGTAAGGTTAAGTTATAGTTATAAACTAACTTAAATGCTGCTAAGTATTGTTCTTTCCCTGAGTTGTTAAACATAAGTTATAAGCTAAGTGTTGATCTTCTGCTGAGTTGCTACTTCTAACTTCCAAGTTATAAGTTAGGTTAAATGCTGTTCAGTGTTATTCTCTGTAAATTGTTAAGTTTAAGGTATAAATTAAGTTTAAGCTATACGTTAGGTATAAGTTAAGTGTTTTTCCTACGTTTAATTGTTAGGCTTAAGGTACAAGTTAAGTACTGTTAAGTTGGAGTGTTATTAAGCTTTTAGGCCCTGTACCTTTTTTATCATTGCCTGCACTGTCTTTTGTCACACACACACCTAAGCACACCCACCCACCCCTAGATAGTTCCCAGTTCATTTCTGTTTTGATTGCCTGGATTTTGTTTGTTTTTGTTGCTCCTTCTTTTTTCCTTGTTGTGCCTTGGCTGTCCTGTAAGTAGTAGAGTGAGTCTTACCAATGAACTTGTCGTGCTTTGCTGCTTAATATTAAATCTGACTTTTGCTCATACCCTTGCCAGTGATTTTTCAAGTGATCTCAAACACTCTCGTTCATAACACACATAGACCGTATAAATGTTTCTGTATAAATTTTTTTTCTACGAGAAAAATCTATCTCTGTGATATTTCTGACCGAAGTGATTTCAAGCAAAAATCTCCATCAACCTCGACTTGTCAAAACAGTCAAACTGATTTATAAACCCAAATAAAAAAGGCAAGGGCACAGTTAGAGTTTGCTTAGCTTGCTTATCATCTCTTGAAGGAAGGAAAACCACTAAAGAGAACAAAACAGAACAAGGACACAAATCCAACCGCCGTCGGAATCTCTGATTTTGCACCCGCCAGGCTTAGGGAGGGCGATCTGGTTTGTGACATCTCCCCGCCCTGCCTCTGTGCGTGCCTCAGGGAAGGAAAATCCTTCCGACGGTGTTACACAAGGTCACGCAACTCATCCCCCGATCCCCCGGCGGGACGTCCCGGCTGCAGAGCCGGCTGCCGGCGCACAGCGCGGCGGGACCCCCGCGGCCCCCGGCCCGCTGCGGCGAGCCCAGCCTGGTGCGCCCCCGCGGAACAGCACGGCCAGCCCGGGACAGAGCCAGAGCCAGAGCCAGAGCCAGAGCCAGAGCCAGAGCCAGAGCCAGAGCCAGCCCCGCTCCGCACCGGAGCAAGGAGCTCCGCTCCGCAGGGCTGCCCTGCCCGCCTCTCTCCCGCCCACTCTGCCTTTTCTTTAAAAAAAACAACAATCGATCAGCCCCATGCCCGTTCCCTCCTGTTAGCAGGTGGAGGGATGGGGTTCGCCCTGACAGTGCTCGCGTATCCTGCCTCGGCAGGACTTGGTATCGCCCCCTGCGACGCCCGCCTCGCCCCCTCACCTTAACCACGTCGTCGTTGAGGTGCTTGGGGTCTCGGTTGACCAGGTCGATCTCTTTGGTGTGCACGTCGTGCACCGCCTTTTCGCTCAGCTCATCTGCCATCATCTTGTTGTTGGGCTTGTAGATGTTGCCCTGCTCCCGGACGGGCGCCGTGTACAGAAAGCCCTGCGGGGAGCAGAGGGAGCGCGGGCGGGAGGGGAGAGCCCAGCTGAGGCAGGGAGGGCAGGGCCGGGCCGGTCCGGTCCGCGCAGGAGGGCGGGCTGGGGGAGGCGGCCCCGGGTCCCGCGGGCAGCGGGATCCAGGCTGCGGGGCGGCCCTCGCCCGGCTATTTAACCGCGGCCGCGGGGCGCTCACCACACCCCCGCCGTGCCAGGCGCCGGCTCCCGCTCTCGCCGCCAGGCGGCCCCGGCCCCGCACCGTTGCCCCAGGGCGGGGCGAGTGGCCCCTCGGCGGGGCGGGGTGGGCGCTGGCGTGGCCCCGCGGGCACGGCAGGGAGGTCCGGGGTTCCCTGCGCAGTGCCCTACCCATACCGCATACTGCCCTCGCCCTACCGCCCCCGCTGCGCTCACCTGAGCACGGCGCCCTCACCGCATTGTCCTCACTATACTGCCCCCCTATACTGCCCTTCATGCAGGGCCATCACCGTACCCTCTCCATCCCGGTGCTCTCGCTGTAGAGCCCTCCATACACCGCTCTCCCTGCACGGCCGCCAGCAGCCCCGCTCCCCGCGCCCGCCGGGGACGTGCGCCCCGGTCCCCCCTGCCCCGCTGTCCCTGCTGTCCGCAGGTGCCCGGCTGTCCGCCCTCCTGCTGCCGAGCCGCGCCTCGCTCCGCTCCTCCGACGGGACAGGGAGCTTGGGGGCCCGAGCCGCTGCAGGTACTCGGCAGCATCCCGGCCCCACGCCCCGGTGGTCCTACCTCCGAGTCTACGTATTTGGTGCCGGACATGCTGCCGCGGGCTGCTGACGGCTCTGCCGTGAGTTACTCTGCCCTGTGACTTGTAGGACCGGAGGCAGGACGATTCCGCTCTGCGGAGCGGCCGGCCGAGGGAGGTAGCTGCGAGGAGAGGGCTGGCCGCTGGCCAGGGCGGCTCCCTGCCTCCGGCTGGGATGGATGACAGCGGCGGTACGGCCCTCCACATGGCAGGGCGGCCTGGAGCCGCCGGGGGTGGGAGGGGAAAACAGCCCTGCCCCGGCAACCTGGGATCTGGCGGACCCGGCCGCGCCGTGCAGAGACAGGGGCTCGACAGGGAGAGGGACGGGGTCCCCTCCGCGTCTTCTGTACTGCCCCGGCCGCCCATGACCCCCGACAGTGGGTCCCCGCCGCTGGGTACCGGGGCGACAGTGGCTGCGTGCGGCAGAGCCACCTGGGCAAGATGGGGGGGCAGGGGGCAAGGAAGCAATGAGGAGATGGAAAACTTTAATTGTGTTTAGCGTCCAGAGCGAGCCAGGCGTTTGCCGGGCTCCCCCCTCCCGGCATTGACAATAGTTTACACAGAAGCATCGCTGCTCCAGGAGGAATTGTGGAAACTTGGATATCCTTGGGATGAAGAAAAAGAGATTTTTCTCAACTGGTTCATTTCAAAACTATGCAAATATTTAACAGTTCTGCACTTTGATACTGCTATATTTTTCCTGAGAGGAGATTGATCCATGCATGTTTGCCTTGCATATTAACCACTAGGATTAACTTTTAAAGGGGAATGGTGTGACACCGTTTTGCCATGCTCTATTCTCAAGGCTTTTTGTAAGCTCAGGGGCATATGTAGGTGTAAATGCTATAAATATAAACATTCATCACCGTATTCAAGATGGCTCAGGTTAGGGTTGCAGCATCACTATACATCTAAAAAATGAATTATGTTTCACTTTTGTGTGTGTGTTTGCAGCCATTATGTTTGTGTTAGGAAATCAGACTATGATGAAAGATTTATAACATTAACAGAAAAATTGTGACCTTAGTGTTATGCCATTTAGTACAGAATTGCAGCACAGAAGTTAAAAATACAAGGTATTTGGCTAACTACAGTATATTTGGCTTTGGCACTTCAACAGAGAAATGACCTCGAAGAAGCTCCTGGCTAAGACAGATGTAAGTGCCACAGATGTAAATAACTGCACCTGTTGAAAATGCAGTCCACATGGACATGTGTTGCTGATACATCGGTTAGCAGTCAACTTTCTTTAGTTTATATTGCTCATAAACTTTAGAACAAATGCCTTGGATGGAAGTTTTCTAGCTTTCTAAGTTAGCTGTAATTTTTGAAAGTAAAAAAGATGCAATAATTCACTTAGGCTGTCATTAGAATATTTGTTTGTCCAAGCTTTTGAGTGTGAATATGGAGTCAAATTAGTGTATTGAAGGACATAGACTCTGCAATTTTTCTATCCATCTGAAAAAACCTTCAAGACAGTTCTTTGTTTTCATATCTAAGAAAATTTTTCAATTAGTCACTGTCCTGCACATGAATCAGAACATTTTGATCCATCATTCAGTATGACTGTGTATCTCAAGGATGACTGGGAAAAAAAAAAAAGAGAAAAAAGAGAGATATTTGTTAATCTGAAATGCTTGAATTGATCCTGGAATAGTTTTTCAGAACCACAGTTCACTTTGAAAAATATTTCTGAATCACACAACACTACTGCAGCTAGAAGAATATCATAAATTAGTGGAATTTATAAGTTTTATGAGATGAACTCCAGAATAGGCTGCATACAAAATGAAATTAACCATCACATGAGTGGTGCTTTCTTGAGCTGGAATACCAAGAAGACAGCCTACTCAGAAAAAAGGTATGGGTACTACCAAGCAGTAAGAGTGAGCATGTTACATCTGCAGAGATGGAGAGGGATGGAGCCATGGCCCATTGCCTCTAGCACGGCTCTATGAGAAATGCTCGTAAACTCAACAGCCAGAGATCCGGCATGGATGCACATGGGAGTTCTGCAAGGATCTCCTCTTACACTCAGAGGAAAAGTAATAGCTCAGTGGGAAAGGGCCTGCTAAAGGCCTGCAGAAATCTTCTGAAATTGCAAAGGCTCCATTCCCTTCTCAGTTACTATGAATGGATTATCCAGCGGTGGCCAGAAATTACCAGAAATTGTAGACACTCGAGCTGGCCTTGGAAATGCCACCCAGTCTTCTCATGGAGCTTTGCTGTGTCTTTAGTAGTCCAGGTCGGTTGCTAAACAGGACTACATGCCACCTTGGTTGGCCACCTCACCGCCTTTCTTCATCACACCAGCCTTAGGCATTTCATACCTAATTTTAAAAAGTTTTATTGCTCCAAAATCTTGCTTTAACTGAAATGTCAAACCTCAGGGTTACCTTAGTTGAAAACTTGCTCTAAACCTGGAGCAAAGCATGTGCAATTTATGATTTATTTTTTCCATTTTGAGAGGAGGAAAAGTTTTCTTATGTATGGGTAGGCTTCCCAGAAACCAGTGGGGGGGAGGGGAGAATAAAAAAGGATTGGCCAAAATCCCTCATAAACTGTTAGAAAATGAGTCATGAAACTGAACTGAATGTGGATGACTGCTCACTGAGTATCTTTGTCTGGTATCAAACACTCCTTCTTCCTCCACCCCTCACCCCCTTCTTGTTTCAAGCTTGTTTAGTTATTCCAGTTATGGTATTAGCAATACTTCTGATATATTCCAATGTCAGCAAGATCAAAATCAGCCCTGGGAAACTGTTTTCTTTCTGTATAGTTTCAACAGCAACAAGGCTGTCAGGTAACAGAGGCTGTCCATGAGCAGCCTGGCTTATGCAGAGCACTTAAAAACCTGAGGCTTAGGAATGAAAGATCATTGCTCTTTTGTGTGTCTTCTGTTCAACTGCTTAACCAAATCATTTTACATGCAGTTTTGTATATTTTGCTGGATGAAAGCCTTAGCTGCTAGAACTGTTGGTATTGAACGTTTAGCAGTCATGCTACTGTTCTCACCCTGTTGCATGATAACAAGCATTAGGATAGGTTCAATATGCAGGCCAATGTTTTCCTCATTCCATTATTTAAAGACTTGCAGTCCTGGAACATTCATGGTGGTCGTCCTGTCCCCACCCTCTGGAGAGTTTCTGTATTTTAAAATGTAAGTCACGGGATCTTTTCCATGGAGATGGGTTCACCTTGCCCCCAGTATATAGGGCTGCAGGTTCATGTACACATTTGGTATTTGGCCTGTTTGTGCCTTGAATCTAAGGATTAGTTATACCAGGAGAGATGGGTAGCTCTTCTCACATTCCTTCCTTCTCACAACCTCTATACAGGAGTGATTTCATTTTATGTGAAAGTGATGCTGCCATGAAACATTTCACAATAGCCTAAGGGCTGGAAGACTCAAACCCACACCTGAGAAACCTGAAATCAGTTTTTGCCTGAGGTGTGCCACTGCATTTGGACTCACTCCTGGGAAAGTGTATTTTGGGAAGTACCTTATTCTGCTGATATGCAGTTAAGTATATTTTAAGGAGTCTAAGGCCCCCCTTCTTCTGGGGTTCTGGCTGGGCTTAGACGTAAGATGCCAAGTTGCTCAAATAAGGACAGTTCTGGGCGCGACAAAAGTAAAAAAGTAGGTATTGTGAGGGGTTATGGGAAAGGGAGGTGCCTTCTGAGTTCAGACATGTTCCTAGTTGGGTGGCAGCTAGGCAGGGATTACAGTTTTGGATCAAAATGCATGACTTTTTCTTATCTCAGTACTGTAGTAGGTGTGTACATCTTTTATTAGAGCGAGCCCCTGTAGGTCTTTATCAAGATAGCTTGTAACTGCCTTGACTGGAGTGGCAAATAGATTGAAAGCTTTAATTCTGCAAGACCTTGTGCAAACCAAGACCCTCTTTTCTCAACCCTTTGTGGTATAAAATACCTTGAAAATCACTGAGCTTGAACCATGAACAGTGATCTATGTAAACACTGTTCTGTACCATTCTTCCAGTTCTACCGTATTATTAAATGTTCATGTGTTTTATAGAAAATGTCAGATATGAGAACTAGTCTCATTAATGGGACTTAAATACCCACTCTTTAAGACTTTTGTAGCCTTAAGGCTTTTTGTCACTCTGCTTCTCTACCTAAGCATTTCCTGGTAAACCCTATCTGATAGTTTTATCATTGTGATAGCTCTAATAGTCTAAAATAAAAAAGCAAGATCAGGTACATGGGGTGAAAAGGCAGCTCTTATTGAGCTGAGGCAGTTGGAAAAATAGACAAGCTTTCCTCATGGTTTGAAATATAAGTTAATCTCTGTATTTTATCCCATCTGAGTGTCCTAAGTAGGATCTGATTCAGTCCTGTGTGAAGGGGTCCTTCTTTCTCCCACTTGCAGTTGGAAGGGGAAGCTGTACAACAGCTGAAACTGAACGTCTAACACAGGTGACACTCACCCCTGGCATCATGTTGTGAGAGAAGGGTATAGAGAAGAACCTGCCTCACTACTTTTATGAAACTCTAATTGCTTCCATCAACCTTCCCATTTTCTACAGCAAATACAACATTTTATGTAGCAGAGCAAAGAAGCCAAGCCAAGCCCAACCCAGTATTTTGCATTGATCAGTACAGACTCTTTTCTCTGGAGGATGATTCAAAGCAGGAATCTATCTTAGCACCTCTCAATTGCCTCTCAGAAAACATTTTCCTTTTGTTGCAATAAGCTTACGATGATTAGTGTCACCAAGCTACAATTAGCCTTTATTAATTAGCGTAATTTGTAAATCCCTGCATGAAGAAAGAACCTCCAATTTTAATGCCTAACTGCTGGTTCAGTATCTCTGGAGGCCTTCAACTCTAATTTTCATGAGCACAGACAACACCGGTAAAGTGTCTGGTGTTTGACCTTGTTCCATTTGCATTTTTATTTTAATAAAACCCAAACAGATTTATTTTTCCATGTTTTTTTAAAAGAGTTAATAACAGCAATAGTTTTATCTCTGCAGGTGGGGGAATGATCACACCCTGTAAAAATAAAGGGCTTACCATTCTTTGGCTTCCACTTAATACAAGTGTGTGGTCTGAGGTCCCAGAGCTGCAGGGATGTTCTGAACTTTTTAGTCAGTGAATGCCTAAGTGAATTTTTGGATAGGTGGGCTCTTCATTTACTGACACATCAAAGTTTCTGTTAAGAATTTATTTCAATTGATATAGTATATTTCAATTTACTATGGTGGAGAAATATAAGATACAAATATAAAAGTTCCAGAATCAGATTAGGAGCATTTTAGGAGAGGAAGCAGCTCTCACAAGAAGGCAGGTTAAATTTCTCTGTGAATTAAAACCAAGAAGTCCATAAACATAAATCCAGGGTGAGATCTGCATGTTAATTGTGATCTTCATGAAAAACAAGATGCTGAAATATTTTGCAAGTCAGAACTGAGTGTCCAGCTCATGGTTGTAGACCTAAGGTCTGCAGTAACAAGAGACAGACTGGAATTGGAACATCTCACACTTATTATTTGTAATAGCCCTACCATGATGATGGAAATTCTACTCTTGTTATGAGCAATAACATTTTCCCCATTCCACAGACACGAAGATGCATTAAAGTAGTCTGAATCGGGTGTAAACTTTTTCTACTTTTGTTGCAGACAATGAGACTCAGTTTCTGGACTCCCTTGCCTAAATTTTCATTTGTAAGTTGCTTTTAAGAGATCATCTGGGACAGTTTCTCCAAATTTCAAACAAATTGGAGACAGACCTGCTCCTACATTGAAGAGCACAGTTCAGTGCCAGTTCTCATTCAGTCCTTGTTGTCCAACAGTGCTGTGAGGTATTCACAGTATATACTGTGCCAGACCTTCAGGTTATATATCAGAACCATAAAATCCTGAGAATACTTGCCAGCCAGAGATGCCTGGGCAGATTCACACCTGAGTACTGGAGAATCTGTAAATATTTCTACTTCCACTTTTTATGGACAAAGTAAGAGTATTTGCCAAGTGTCTAATATTTTACCCAAAGTCTAAGAGTGCACTTTGTATTTCCTTAAAGGCACACCTGTTCCAGAGAAAGATATTGCTATAAATATCTAAGAAATTAAGAGCTTTAATTACAAGCTTGCTTGAGTCTTGTAGCAGCCAGAGAAATGGTGAGAAGAACTAATCAATGACAAGCCTAAATCAAAATAAGAACAAACGAAACCATTCTAAATAATTGTCTGTGGTAGCTAGAGCCAGTTGACTTCTAAGCTATTTAAGAATTCATATATCCAGGAATGCAAAGAATAAAATTATACATCTTTCTCTGGGGAATGGCCTCATTCTCGAAACTTAAAATACAGACTTGGGTTCCTTCAAAGCTTTTATAGGGCTCCTTTTAGACTCAAGAATTACTACTGATTTATTTATTTTCTTTTTCTCTTTTAAATGAATTCATCAAGGCGATGTTTTTCAGTGGAAAATATCTTTGTAAAAGTCCTTGGACGCTATAAAAGAAAATAACTCTCAAAAGAGTTCAAGCCTAGCCTGGCCAATTTTTATTTTCAAAAGAGCTATTTCCATTTTTAATACAAGAAAGGTATTTTGAAGAACACATCTGAAAAACAAGCTAACTTCTTGCAGAATAAAAAAGAACAAGAGAAATTTCCATGGGCACTAATCATTAAAATCCAGTTTTGTAAAGCTATATGAATCCCTCTCTAAATGGCACAAATGCTAAAAATACTTTTAATATACAAAGATGTTTTTAATATACAAAAAATATATAGTGTCAGGTAGCTTTAATAGGCCAACAGACAAGAAAAGGAAAATTCTGCAGCTCATCTGTAAAAAAAGCATGCGCCTGTAAAAAGAATTCTTAAATTTTTATTATTTTTATTTTGAATGTTGCCAAAATTCTGCAGGGAGACCAATTTCAGAGAAAGAAATCATTCTCTATGGGCTTAACTGCATACAGAGATATGTAGTTTTCTACTATAAATACGTTAAATGCAGTTGATAATAGTGGAACTATATTGATACTCATCCATTTCTTTACCTCTCATATATTTTGGAAGAACTGCATACTATTCTATGCTGGTTGACATTTTAAGAGTTTGTTAAAAAGCTGACAAATCTGAAAAGAAATTAAGTTGAAAATGGGAAACAGCTGACATGTTATTATTTTATTAGATATCTCTTGTTTGATAAGAAATTTGAAACATCACTTTAGAAAATAACATTCTAAATCATACAAACATTTTACAATTGCAACTTACCATCTGTATTTAAATAAAACAGCAGCATAAGCCCACCAGAAGGCTGATGCAATTTTAATGTACCTCTGCACGCATTCTGTTATTCTGGTTTAAAAATTCATAATAGGTGCAGAAGAAAGAAGGGTCATTTTCAGGGATTAGGCTTTGAAATAGTAAATAAGCAACAGAGAGAGTCAAGTCAATAGGTTAGGAGCATTAGACAAGGTTACTGAATACACTCGCCTTCTATAAGAGCTTGCTACCTAGTTAAAGTGCTAGTACAGTGTCTATCACTTTAAATATCACAATGTTTACACCAATAATATACAGAAATAGGCAGGGTAGCATTTCTTACACCCAATTTTTAATAAAAATAATTTCTCATAAACAGATATTTCCAAGTCTTTTTCATAATTGTGTATGAAAACACTTATAATCTTTGCTTTTACACACAATCATATATAATTAATATATTAGAATTGCACAGCAACACTCAAAATCTACTTAATTTAGAAAAGGAAATTTTAGTTATCTAAAGTAATTTTTGCAGTCTCACTCTTGCTGCTTGGTAAGTTGGTTAGAATTCAAATATTAGAGAAACTATGCTTCATAAAAACCTGATCAACTGTCATTTACAAAGGTACAAAATATACAGCAAAGTTAACCTCTCATTAAATAAAATATACAGATTAGCTAACGTTATAGATCATTAGCTAACACCTTATTTTAAGGGATAAACTTCTAGGGAGCTTCCCTGCCCCCCAATATAGGAGAATTGCACAACAGTTCCTTTCCCTGTATGTTTATACAATGAGTCACGTTCACTTTAACTGCTGATAACAGAGGACTGGGTTTATCATTCTGCATAGTGAGGCCAAAAATGATCCCTGGTGGAACTGCAGTAAAGTCAATGTGAAACCCTAGACATCAGTTTTGTCTAAGGTATCACAGCCTATTAATTAATTTATTTATAGTAATAATACCAATCATTATCACTGTGACGGCTCCTCCATGAGAATTCTCCTGTAACCTACCAATCAACCCGCCATTAAAATAAAGTGTTGCCAATATACTCTAGGATCACTCTGTTGTTAAAATAGTGAGCTTTGAAAACTGCCTACTAATTCTTAAATGGATCTCCCTGATAATAAATGAGTTTTAATAAAAACAGCATGTTCCCACTTAAACCAGCCATTGTAATTTAACAGTTTGGAATGAATGGTAAGTGCTTCTATGTTAGGTTAGCAAAGAAGTATAACACCAGCTACACCTACAGCAGTGTCACATCTCTGATGTTTACTCTTGGTCCAGGCGTATATTAACCATGGCAAAGCACCGGCCTAGGCTCTGAAAGAATGGTACAACGAAAACATCTGTCAGGCTCTTCCATACAGTTTGCACTGAAGGCAGGACCATGAGACAGGTCTTCACAAAAGGCACCACAACCCTGTAAAAGAGAAAATGAAAGATTTGAAGATTGGTGTTGCTACAGCATGGGGAAATCAGGATAACAAAAGACTTTAACTTTTATAACTTTATAATATAAATATAAATATTTAAGCAAGTTGACTCTACTCTCTTGTAGTCATTCTCCATTGATTTTGTTTGCTCAAGGCCTTACACCTGCATATGCCTGTGGTCCTCTGGCCAGAATCATTTGCATGCAAAATGAGAGTGTACACACTAGCTTTCTTTTCATTGTGTCTCTAACTGGCAATTTCTATACATGCCATTTAGAATGATGAACTTTTGCTGTCTCTCCCTGCTTCTGGCAGGGCTGGTGTACATGATCTGCCATAGCCCTGCTGCCACCCACCATGGCTGAAGAGCAGTCATATTCTAAGGACTCGCTTATGCTGTTGTCATATCTGAATGTGGGTCTTTAGGGGTTGACAGAAACACCATGTTCCCCAGTTTGATTTACTGGAAACAGCACCCTTTACAATCTGTTCTTGCTGTGCTGTCTCTTCTGGTGTTTCTTTTATCTGTCCATCTTGCAGGCACACACAAGTGGACAGGCACTCATGCACTTCACACCATTGGTGTCTCATTCCTACCCATCCCTGTTACAGGATGCTACAGTAAAACAGAAACAGGAAGACAATATCCAGTTTTATCAGATTATTACAATACAGGTACATGCCACATCTCAGAAAAATGGGCTGATCCTGTAAAGTTCCTCATTTGTGGGTGAGAAATTAACATAAGAATATGGTCAGAACTCCTCATCAGGAGAAAAGATCTTTTTATTCACTCAGGGTGCATACCAGAAAGTATTGTGCTTTCATCTCCTGAGCATTGGTAAGCATCTGGGGATTGCTCTCCATGTGTACCAATTCCAAAGCAATGTCATTACTGATGGCTTGAGCCAAGCATGCTAACAGTGGAGGAGAGCCAGAAGTGCACATATGGGCAGCTGAGGAGAGACAGTGGATACATAACTGACCCCACTATTTTAAGTTATTCTCCTTCTTTAATCATTTACTGGCCTAAACCTTTGGTCATTTCACAGCTGTTCTTACTTGGGTGCAGACAAACTAAATGTATACATAAATAATACTGAAGTTCTACTAGTGCAAGGTTTTAATAAAATCTCTCTGTCATACTAAACATGTTGACTTCCTAAATTAGGTAAAAGAAGCTATAGATTCTTTTGACAAAGATAATAAATTCTGTTCTACTTTACTGCTGCATTCAAAATTTAAGTTCTGAATCTTGCATTTGCATAATTCCACTGCAGAACTTTCACTGATTTTGACTGGAATGACAGAAAACAGATAATTTAATGTTTCATCCTAAGTCTGAAAAAAAAAGGTGCTATGTATTTACAATGCATACTTCTCAGATTAACAAAGTAGAAAAAGCCTACTGCATTTTTAAAAAGTTGAAGGTTAGAAATGTACAGAATCAAAATTAATTACTTTCAGTGTTTATCTAACAGCTTTTGTCATACAGTTCAAGCCATATACTAGTACATCAATGCTCTACTCAAAGCTAGCCCAGATGGATTTAAACAAGAATAGTTTTTCTAAAACCTTCTCTTTTGTCTCTGCTGAAACACACCCCATATAGGACTGTGAGCATTACTGGAATAATGTGTCTCTAGTTTTAAACTAAACCCTGTAAACTCTATGTTTATAACCACCTATAATATCACTGCATATAGAATAGATGATTTATAGAGTAAAAAACTAGGCCTTAACCTGTTAGAATACAGCTGATAAACATCAATAATGCAGAGGAAAAAGAAAAATTAGCTATATTTCCAAGCAACACAGGGAAAGCACCAGAAATGGCTATTCTGTTTGTGCTGACTTCACCTCTTTTCCATTTCAGATAGTTTATAAAGACTGTGTAATCGCTCCTTTGCTACCATCTATAATTAATTTGGCCTGATTTTTTTTTTTTTTTAATCTAACTGAACTGGAGAGAAGCAGAAAAGACAGCATTTCTTTTGGACCCTCTGTTGACAGGATCACACAAAATACAAACTAAACAAGTATCACAGTATGCAGAAGATTCACAGAAAGATGTAGAAGGCTGGAGAAGCAGTGATCATAGTACTTGAAATTGCTGTAGAAGTCATTCACGCAGTACTGGAACCCAACCTATTTTGATAATCTTAAGCAAAATAAACATTAAAATGTTTTTGTAATGCTGTATAATCTTTTAGCACTTGTTATTTAATTTTTTTATTTATGATAAATGCATGCAAAACCCAATGTAGGCTAAATCCATAGGAGGATACATGAAACATGAGAGCAACAAAAGCTAATTAATGTAAATAACTTTCAATTTTAAAATAAAAGTCTGTCTACTTATAGAACAATTACTCAAACATCTTCCCTCTCAGAAGAAAATCCTTTACACCAAGGAGAGTAATAAAAGGCATTTTCTAAGCTTTAAATCATGTGAGTGTGTATATTTACATGTGTACAAGCCTGCATCCTGTTCTGCACAGGATATCTTATCTGACAGTGCGATATTTCCAGGTTACCAAAGGGTGCAATGTGCTTTCCATGGAGTGACCAGTCACACTTAAAAATGAATAATCAAATGCCATTAGAAGCCATGTATTTGTTTTTCTGACCTGACAAATATAACATACCCATCCTTTGCTGTGGATTATCCCGGTCTGCACTTTTGTTCACAGACATGGTAACTACCTGCTTGAGTAATGTCTAACAGTAAAATTAAAGTAGCATATCCCAACACCGATGCCATATTGGTGCTACTAGTGTTACCATGTAGTACAGCAGTGGGAAGAAAACAAAAAGTCTGTTGAATTTGTAATTGAAGCTGAAGACAGCTACCTATATGACCTCTCGTTGAATCTTGCTATGTATATATATTATAAAACACCCTTCCTTTGAGCAAGTGGGATGAATCCTGTCTTTTGGGAACTGAAAAGTGCAAATTACCCCATTTTTCCCCTCCTATCCCATTTACTATTTATTCTGTTCAAGGCATAACATCTACAAAATTATACCACTCAGTATTTCTCACTTCTGCTCACATTACTTTTTCTTCTTGATAAGCCCTGAATGAATACTGTCAAGAACCAAGCACCTCTTGGAAATGGAAGAGCACAGTTTAATTCCCACTGATAATGAGAATCAACTTTTCACAGACTTGGGCAACAATGCTGGAGTAGTCATGCACCATTAATTCAGATGCTGGCTTCAAAGTGAAGAATGTGAATAATCACACCTTCTCCTTTCATGCTTTTCAAAATGGAATCTCAGACATGTCTTAATACTATTTTTCAAATGCTCTAGGTTTCTGTGCTTAAATTTCCTAATTCCATATACTATAGCATGGTTGTGAATTAAAAGTCTTGTACAGCTTGACAATACAAGCAAGCATTGTGAAAAGATGGTTAAAAATTACTGAGCAGTTGTACAGCTTCTTGTTGCATGCCATTAACCATTGGGACAAGTGAGGCAAAGAATAACCACCAAAGCCTTTCATGACTCAATTAAAATATTATGTATTCCAGGACCTGGGTAGACTGGAAAAGATAAAACTACTACGAAAGAAGGAAGACAACATCCATGTACTTCTTTTTACTAAACCAAGGGATATGTATTGGACATCAAAGAAGAGGCATCAAGGCAGCACCACCAGATTATAAGGTAGGCTTTCCTAGCTGTAGTGTAATTTATTTCAATTTCAAGCAGTCAGTAGGGACATGGTTTTAGGGTTGAGTATGACAGCAGCAGTTATGTAAATGAAGTTGTGGAATACAAAAAGGTGAGCAATAATGCATGTCCATATCTGCTTTTCATGCAAATCTCTGGTTCTAACTTAGCACTGTGAATGGAAGATCAAGTGGAGAATTGCTTTAGGATCACTGATTCTTAGCGTAAATATGCAACATACCAGAACGCTATTCTGATAAGACTACAAAAAAGCATATTGAAATGCAAGTGTTAATTTCCAACAGGTGGCAAACATGTGACTTGGAACAAGAATCAGTTGCTGATCTACAAGAAATATAACGATTTTGCATGAGCCACCTGAAAAACCAGAAGCGCTCTGGTCATGTTCAAAAATCAATAACCTTAAGAGCTACAATCTGAGGATGTATTTAAAAGCTTGTTAATTTCACAGAAAGATGTTACAACTCAGTGTGGCCTGTATACTCTGTGATGAGAATGACAGTCACCAGTAAAGGAAAAATGTGAAGCTGACTTCCTTGAACCAGCTTGTATGTAGATCACCAGCCTGCTAGCTGGCCCAGTTTCAGCCCATCAGTATCTTTTACTCGGTGGTGTGAAACCAGATTCTGGCTCAACCAGCCAGTTTGGGAACACAACATGCTCCACCTTTATGGTTAAAAATGAAAACCCGGTGTATTACTATATATTTTTTACTTAGCATTCTTTTTGCAGACAACATTTACTCTCAGGTGTGATGGGGGAAAATCACAGGGTGGCCTTGAGCATGAGAAATGCTGAGCTAGACTTATGTGGATTTTTAACATGCTAACAAAACTGCAACAACATGTGTGACATCAACAGAGCTTTCTGCTTGAGCACCTCCAGAAGCTGTTGAAACACTTTTCAACTTAGCCCCAGAAAAGGCTCCCTAATGAAATATCAACATCATCACCTCACTGGCTTGGATGATAAAAGTGAAGCACAGAGACTCTGAGTGGCAGAATTCTGGGAGGGTTTGCCCCAGGGTCTTCCCATGACATTTACAGCTGAAGACAGAGTTATAATGGAATTCCCTTTCTTTCACGTACAAAACAAGGAGTTACTTTTTTTTTTTTCTTTTTTCCCCCCAGACCTAATGTGCCTACAAGGGAACTAGTACCCTTGTTTAGGGCCTCTAAATGTGCACTGCTTTTGCACTACCCTCTCAAATGCAGAAATGTTGAACTCCTCACTCACATGACATCTGGAACACGAAGAGGTGCAGAGACACCAACTTAGTCTCAGTGTGTTCCACCTCTGTATTGGAACAAATCCAGCTTGAGTTTATGGGAATACGAGACAGTATTGCCTTTGGATGGTAGCACTGGATGGAGTCCAAGGGGATGCAGATAGCACTACTGAGTTATATGATTCTTTCACATCCATCCTAGGTGCAAGGAAGATCAAAACGAAAGATCAATTCTATGTTGACAACGAACCTGGGCAAAGAAAATGGTTTACTGGGGAAGCAAGTGTGTTCACAGAAAGTCAAGAGAAACTTTTCAAATGAAGTTCTACTTTCAGACAGTCCTATTTCACATGTACTGAGAACTCACAGTTCCTGAGATAGTCACTAGGGAGTATGTGCATAAATAGTAACTGACTTCTGAGTCCTTGATCAGTGAAACTCTGTATCCAGTCTCTGAAATACAGATACAAGATCCTTCTGAAGCACAAAAAAAGTACTGCAGTTTTAATAAATTTGGCATTGATGAGTTTTTCCACAGATATTTCAATACTGGAAACCTATATATCACCATACCCTTTTGCAGTCACACTGCACACTATGGCACAATAACAGCTGACAGATCTAGAAATCTATGCCTATGCACTGTTTGTTTGTAACAATTTGGGAACAAGAGATGTAGCAAGCGGGAATCTCTAAAGTGCACTGCAACTCCTTTGGATATTATGCAAACACTATGCTCCAAAATTCAAGTTAATCAGTTTTCAAAGTGGCGTGACGTCATCAACACAAGCTTCCATTGCACTTTCAAAAACTGCAATCTGCATCTGTGAGATTGCCACCACAGGTTCAGATAATCAATATATTCCTACATTGAGTTTTGGGGTTTGAGTTCACTTCCAGTGTCTGTATTCTCTTTTCCTTGATAAAAGTAAAAGGATTCCAGTGTAACCCAAGTCAAATTAGACTTTGCCCAAAACTCACCTATACAGAAAATCCTGGTTTGCAGAAATAATGTCAATAATCTGCATTCATCCCTTCCTCTACAGCCTTTTGAGCTGTCAGTTCTTTCCTCAACCTCATTAGTCTCCCTGCTTTTCTTCCTTCTCTACCATCATCTCACTTTCTGGTCTCAAAGTACTACTCCTGATAGTTGGTGAGTATATGATGCTTAAAGTACATAGGTTTGGTGTGACTTGGACAGCCAGTGTATTTGTCTGTGAACTTGTGCCATGGCCAGAAGCAGCTTTCCTGAGCTCAAGAGGGTTTTTTACTTAGGTGGAAGAGCTTTGGAGCATTGCATCTACAGATAGATATGTACCAGATGCAAGGCACTTGCACCACATTTTATGGCAGTAACATAGGGCCAGCTGGGCCCTCAAAAGCTTTCTTCAGTCTGTGAGGAAAAAAATGAAAGAGGTAACGGTACTAAGAAGTTAGTAATAACTTCAGGTGTTAGTAATACTTCTACCTAGATACTTAATTTAAAATACATGTTCGAACAAATTCTGCACTTCAGTTTGAAAAACAAATTCAGTCACTACTATCACTCCAGAAGCCAGCCAAGGTTGGAATGCATTGCTGGAGGTGCCGTCTAAGCAGGAATACAGGCTCTCTGCCTCAAGGAGCTTATACAGTCATGACAGACCGCTGGTAAAACCAAGGCAGGGAACTGAATCACAGAGAAAACACTGTTTCCTTTTCTGTCTCTTTAGAAATAAAGCAGCTAATCTTTGCTGATCTGACTACCGAGGAAAAGTCGGCGATCGGTGTTCCGGCAGTGAGGAATGCTAGAGGAGAGATGTGCGGAGCTGTGGGCAGAGCCCCGGCACCGACGGACACAGCACTCGCTTACCAGATGTGGAGGCAGCTGAGCGTCGCGAAGACGATCCCCACAACCAGGGCCAGCGGTATGGCGAGGACCAGAGTCAGGACCTTGTAGATCACGTACTTGCTGAGCTCAAACAGAGCGTGGCTGCAGATCCAGACCCTGTCGAAGGAGTGGGTGAGCTCGGGCTCCGCGATCACATCCTCGAACCCCAGCTGGAACAAGAGCAGGCTGTACCGTCACGGGGAGCTGGGGAGCGGGGAGCCCGCCGGGGACCCCCCTCGCCGAGCGCCCGAGCCCCGGCCCGCCCGCCCCCGGCCCAGCCTGGCCCGGCCCGCACCTGCAGGTGGGAGTTCAGCCCGTGGGGGTCGCGGTCCAGCTCGTCCTCCGCGCNTTGGCAGCTGCCCGGGGGGCGCTCAGCCCTCCCGGGCTCTGCCCCGGCCGCGCCCGGTTCCCCGTTCATCTGCGGGGCCCGGCTGTCACCGCGGCCCCCGACCCACCGGCCTCTGTCAGCGTTTGTGGCATCGCAACAGCACGCAGCAGAAACAAAAAGCGGAGGGACTGTGCTCTGGGCAATGTTGGGCCCTGTGTGTGGCCCGTTCGCAGCTGTAGGGGAAACAGGGAAAGAAGAGGGGAGGACAGATGAGTCGCCACTGCCCACCGAGGTTCCCGTGTCCGGACCCACTGGCCCGTCACACTCCACCGGGATTTACTTGACTCGTGCTGCTTAAACTGCCTAATTTTTGCTGCAATAAAGTACTGCATCTGCCATTACAAATATTTTCATGCCTTCTTTATGTTTTAGTTTCAGTCCATACTTACTATTTCCTCTGTTTTATTTGACAACGTTTTAAACCTAGAGTGATCTGTATAAAGTCACTAAATTATTATAATGACTGCTAAAAGTACCTGATAACATTAATATGCAGAGTGATCTCATGAGCTGCCAGAAGTTCATTCTTGCTGGATTCAATAACCACAGTCACCCATAAGTCTCAGAGAGGTGATATTACTAATCGATCATTCAGGCCTGTTAAATGAAAGAGGAAGTTGCTAATTTTAACTTCCTTTAATTTTCACTGCTACATTAAGGTAAGGAGAGCTTTAGGCTTTAAAAAGCTCACAAGAAACTGATATAATCACTTATATCACCTTAAGATATAAATACGACTATGCAAAATTTGGGTAGGAAATCACCTGTTACAATGTTCTGGTTCATACTGCCTTGTTCTTGTCGGAAACTTCTGCAGAAAAGCTTTGCATCTATGTGCAACTCGTATTGATGGGGTTTTTTTCTCCCATACTGGTGAGCTTAGTGATACTGATCTCATGTAAATGTTTTGGACTAGGTCTAAAAAGCCTGCAAATACGAGTTGACAATAGGTTCAAAGGCAAGCAAAGAAAGAGCGTGATGACTCAAGACATGCATAGGAGCTACATTTCTACCCTGCTTCCTCTCACCCCTGCTGCCTCCCTCCATTACTCTGCTCCATGAGTGAGAAGAACAAAAAAATAATTGGAGTTGAGGTTCAGCCCTACCCTTCAGGGTGTTTCTGTCCAGCAACTGTTATTTTTTTGACCTATTGATACAGGGACATGAGTGCAGCCCAAAGGTATTAATCAGGTTTCTGTTAGCTGCTTGGGTTAGCCAGAGAAATTTGGATTTGGTGCTGCTGAAAAGTAAGGTAGGAGCCACCAACACAGGCTCCCAAATAGCCCCTCAGTTACAGAAGTCAGACCATACTGGTTTGTACCAACTACTTCCTACTCCTCCCCTCATCAGAGGCATGCATCAGGTGCACATGCACAACCTGGGACCTGCTTTTGTACAGCTCTGCCTATTTCCCAACCACTCCTGCTGCATCTCACTCAGCCCAACCAGCTGGAGCAGCGAGCCTGTAGCTTTATTGCTCAGTTCCAGCTTTGCTAAAAGCTAGGGAGTGGTTCTTCTTGAGAGATCTCCCAAATCACAGTCTGCCACTGGAGGTGGCTTGTAGTATCAGCCCTGTTTATAAAAAACAAATGGCACTTTCTTGTTCATGTCCATATGCTTTTTGAAATCTGTTATTGTATTAATTGATAAACATTGAGAAAGCACCATGGAAAAACCAAGAGTTTACCTTTGTAATCTCTGAGGATTTGAAATAAACTGGTGATGCAATTGCTCCATATTCTATCCAATTCTATCATATGACATGAAATGCATATGTATGTGTGTGCTTCCACACTTTGGCCCAGGGGTAGTTCTTCCTGTACTAAACTTCTTCTTGAAGGTAACATCGGATGTTGAAGAAATACATCTCAATTTTCTAATCATTAGACCTTTTGCTTCCGTGTTTTCAGGAAGTGAAAGGGTGAAATTGTTCACTATTATGAATTCTTTGTATTAGAAGAGTCTCTCAGAATGTATTGTGGTACAGAGTACACAGCTATTGAACAGATAGTCTCCCAAAAAGCTTGTAATCAAAAGTACAGGCCCAGGGATGAACAATGGATGCAGACATATAGATAGGGCATCCAAAAAAGCAAGGCAGGCTGTGGTAGGCCAGTAGTTTTATTACTGTTTTCATATACATTATTGGAAAAAAACTTTTAGGAACAAGTTTGGAGAAGTTTGCATGTTCACTGCAATTTCTCCAAGGTGTGAAGTGCAGCATGAGGGGAAACATCTCAGTTCACAAACAGATTTTTGGAGGGCAAAGATCATGGCAAAAAAGTGTTCATATCTGTCCTTGGAAAAAAAAATGTTAACTTCTGACCCTAACTAATGTGTAATTTTATTGAAAAATGTGGTGTCCATTTAATTCTGTATTTGTTTATAAGGATGTTTGTGTTTAAGCTTTAGATATTACTTTGATTACTTTGATTATTGTAGTATTTTATATACAGATACAACTGTCTTTCTTGACCAGGGCAGGCATATCAGTTATGTATCTTTTGGCAAAAGCTTTCACAATTTAACTTAGCATTTGAGAAAGTGCCTCTGTCTTTGCAACAAGACCACAGACAATGGCCAGTTGGGCCTCCTCCATTCTATTTTGCTTGTCAGGATGAGTTCAGTTCTCAGGGTATCCTTTTCCTGTTTTCTTTCTTTTCCCTTTAAAAAAATATTGGTAGTGTAATCTAAAAGTACCATATAATGATTATAATACAAATAACACTTCACATTTTCGAAGAGATAAATGACAAGGAATCCTATTAATTTCTCTTGTAATTTTATTGGGATTTTAGCAGATGTGTACTTCAAATATATTATTTTCTTTTCAAGTTCAGTATTGAAAATCTTAATGATTTCAGAGGAGCTGTGCAAAGAATATTTTATTTAACCCTCATATTTATATGATATACCTGGGGAAATCTTGTTACTACCATTTCACAGATAGATGGTATACTGGAATATAAAAGGTCAGATGGATTCTCAGTATTTGTTTCCATTAGAAGTGAGGTGTAAAAACAGTGGCTGCAGCTGTCCCCTGGCCGTGCAGTATGGGTGGAAGGGAGAGGCAGCTGCACAGCTGAGATTTCAAGAAGTGAACCAGGCAGTGCTAGTGGACAAATTGCAACTTCTTTTCCCAATTTTCCTTCTGATAAATTTATGCCTGGTTATAAATCCATTTGAAGGAAGCAGTTGTAGAGATCTGAAGACATTTGTGTAGCATTCAGGGATATGTGAGATGTGTTAAATGAAACCAACCCTGAAGGGCCTTGCAGATTAAAGATATTGATTAGAAGCTACATTTTGTTATTTACACAGTGGGCAGTTTAAATATTCAGATTTGACACACAGAGAGGTTTAAATTGCAAATGCTAACACATTGCCTTGATATAGCCATGTCTCTATAAGCTTTAAAAAAAACCCAGTAAATTGCATGTTTGAAGAGTTTACATAGGAAAACCTGATGGAAGACTTTCGGAAAAAGTGTGTACATCATATGTATTCTACTTTGTCATCACTGAAGCAGTGACCTTTGACTTGTTCCATTAAAAAGGATAATGTGATCTTGTCTCTGTGTATGGAAACTCCTGTGCTCCATTGCTTTTCTTGTCATTTTTTGTCCTGCGGAGTGTAAAATTCACTGTTTTCAGTGGCCAATCAATGCAAATAAATGTAAGCTATGGCTAAACATTTATATTTAATTTGCTGAATTATATTAATTGCTGGTAAATTTTGCCAAATGCTTCTATGAAGATTGTTTTTGTATGTGTTGAGGTGAAAGCTGCTTTGAGAGTCAGAACAGAGGTGACATGATAAATATGTTCAGGCCAAAAACTGGTTGTGAAAATTATTTTAGGACTTTCTGGATCTCTTTTAGCCAAGCTAAGTTAGTGGTAATAGAGATGTTTATAGTAGCTTTCCGCATAGCCTCTGATTTCTAATATGAGAAAGGATGAAAGCAAGTACTCCCATGAGGTCTCCTGAGTTGCTGTTTTGATGACTTAATACTGCTCAAATAGTGTCTGCTGAGAGATGAGAATTTGCTGTTTAATACCAACAGTGGGAATATGGTTCCTCGTGAGCAGATAGAGAGCATGAGGAAGAGCAAAGGGGCTGGGCTCAGACATTTTTAGATACTTCTTTTTTCTTTTCTCCCATCAACAGAAGTTTGGAAATGTTTTTAGAGCATTTTCATAATTCATTCTTGTGAGCATTCCATTTTTTTAAATTTTTGCTTCTACTAGGAGTTTATAGGATGTATCACCAGAGCGGTTATTAATATGTCAATATATGTTACATGGTAAAACTTGCAGTGATTCACTGAGACTCAGATTTGAATGCTGAAATAAGTAGTGATCTAGTGAAAAGTTCCCTGGTTGGGATTCTGAGGCTGTCTGTATGTATGATATATATTAAATCATAGAATCATTAAGATTGGAAAAGACCTCCAAGATCGAGTCCAGCCTGTGACCAAATACCACCACGTTAACTGCACTACGGCACTTAGTGCCACATCCAGTCATTTATTGAACACTCCCAGGGATGGTAATTCCACCACCTCCTGGGTAGCCTGTTCCAATGCTGAACCACATTTTCAGGGAGGAAATTCTTCCTGATGTCTGATGTGAACCTCCCTTGTTGCAGCTTGAGGCCATTTCCTCGTGTTCTGTCTCTGGCTGCGTGGGAGAAGAGGCTGACTCCACCTGGCCACAGCCTCCTTTCTGATGGTTGCAGTGAGTGGTAAGGTTAAACTGCCCAAATCCCTCAGCTGCCTCTCATATGACTTACTCTCGAGACCTCTCATCAGCTTTGTTTTCCTTCTCTGGACACCTTCCAGCACCTCAATGTCCTTCTTGTAATGAGGGGCCCAGAACTGGACACAGAACTGGAGGTGTGGCCTCACCAGTGCCGAGTACAGGACAATCATTTCCCCAGTCCTGCTGGCCACTTCAATGTTTACAGCAGTACAGGGGCTGATAAAATTAATGCTTCCTGTGTGTTTAAGCATGTTAAAGGTTATAAGACACCCTAATGGGGTTCCTGCTCAGTGGGCCAGCTGCACATTACAAAAGGTTGAGGAAGGGATGTAGGGTATGGAAAGCTACTCCACACTGAATGGCAACTCCTGAGCCTGTTCATGTGCCAGCCCTGCCAGAGCTGGCGAGCAGAACTATCTGCTTTAGCCTTGCAGCATGGTGGTCCAACAGCTGCTACTGTTCAGCTGGCTGGTGGTAGCTTGTTAAAATGTGTAACCCCAGTGTTTATGGCTATTTATTTATGTAAGCAGAGGAAAGAAAGGCATTAAACCAGCATAGCATGAAACCAGAACCTGAAAGTTCATCAGAGCTTGGTCTCTTTGCCCACTGAAATGAAAAAGGAGTACGGATATTGTGGAGGAAATATGGAACCAGTTTGGTTGCTCATGGGATTGGTGGTAAGGACCAGGTGATTTCTGTATGAGTGTCCAAGTTAAATCAGATTCTGATGAAAAATCATTATAAAAGCAGTAACTTCTCTTGGATGGTTTTTGTTGCAAACATTCTGTCATTAGTTGTCAGTGATGGAGAATCTTTTACCTTGGACCACACCATATTTTTTGGAGATTGCTGAATGTTCCGTTTTAATTAGGACTCTGCTAATGGTTGTTTTATTCTTTCTTCCACTGATGAATTGTTGCTTTGCAGGAAGCTGTGTCTGGTGGGAAGCAGGTGGTGACTGGGGGTGTGAAGCAGTGTGCTGTCATTGATAGATGGTTTTTATAAAGATAAAAGTCAAACTCTTGAACTCTTCAATAGTTACCCCAAGCTTAGGTGCTTTGGATATTAAAAAAAACCCCAAACCTGGTAACATTTTTTTCTTTTTTTTTTTTTTTCCTGAAGATGCAGATTTCTATCCATTCAGCAGCTGGATCAAATACTTCTCAGGTCAGTTTTTAAAAGCCATCCATCTGGAGAAATGTGACAGTCACTGGATTGAGACTAGAATTGTTTAGTTTGCATTTCTGAACTACACTTCAGGGTTTTGCTGCCACTTAAGTTTTCCAGATGTTTTCTGCAACTTGCTATTTAACAACTATGTGAAAATCTATGATCTTTTCACCCATTTCTGCCCTTTTCATGCTTTGTGTACGGAAGAGGAATACTGAACATGTCATGCTTGAATTATGTCATTCTTTTCTGTAGCTCCTTTACAAAAACATTTAGGGTCGGATAAACTACTTTGCTAAGAATGCATTTTTCGTCTGTTTGCAGTATGTTAATGACCCAGAAAATCCTGAGGTGTTTAGTACATTCTCATCCATAAAGTAATTCCACCTTAAACAACAGAACTTTTTATTTCTTATTCCTAAAATATAGAAAAAATATTTTCCATTCTTATTCATCATATAGTTTCCAAATGACTTATTGGAAAGCCAGAAATATGTATAAGTCAGCTGAACACAGAATGATGAGTTTTTCTTTTTCAAGACTTTGGCCATTCCTACACCTGGGGCCTGTAAGTGTCTGACTTTTACTTGCCCGAGAAGTGCTTCACATATGCTATTCTTTGGACTTTTTTTCTCTTAAACTCAAATTTATTATCTTTTTATAGTCTGATAGCTTGGTTAAATCTTGACTTCTTTAGGTAAGTAAAGTAATTTCTGAGGTTAAACCCTTCCTTCATGGAAAAGGATGCTCCTTTGAGAAAAGTAAAATTTGCAGAATACTTTTTCAAAGGGAATACAATTTTAAAAATTCCTACTTTGAAAACTCCACTTAGAAGAGATGACAACAGAACACAAATGCCCTTGTGAGCAACTGATACTTTTTCTAATTATTTTGAGTCAAAGAAGTGTAGTTGAAGAATGTACCATTCTTGGAGGCGCACTTGGATTCCTTTCCTTCTCTCTCTGACACTTCTCTAGTATGACCTGGCCTGCCCCTCTGGTGTCAGTGCAACTGGTCCATGTATTACAACATGCATATATATATAATATATATGCACATTAAGTGTATGAATGTGCGTCTATTACAATGTTTGTTCTGTCCAGGTAATCCAAAGAAAGGAGATTGGAGCAGATAGAATGCAAAGTTACTTTCTAGAGAGGAGATACATTATCAATAGTCAAAGTCTAGCAAATTCTGATTAACCTTCAGTTGGCTGCTTCTGGGGTTTTTCTCTCCAGGCCACTCCCTCCCAAGGCTATGTGCTCTTCCTCTTTCTGTCTGTCTTTTTATTAAATCCAGGGGGAATAGGGAAACTCGTGTCTAAAGGGTTAGCAACAGCCAGTGAGTTTGACATATGCTGAAAGCAAGTATATGTACACTATGCTTGCGTCTTAAAATTTCCTTCAGTGTTTGTGCTTGTGGTACCAGTGGTAGGAGACATAGCAGAGAACAGGGACTAGGTTAAGGATTGGTTTGTTCTCAAAAACTTTTGACCAGGGCTAGATGATCCTTGAATAAAACGCCAGCTACTACTCTGTTTTAGTAGTAAAGAACACTGAGCTATGCAGATGAATTACTAAGAACGGGAATAAGAAATATTTAAGAGGCCTACTGTAGACAGGTCTGGGAGAAGAGAACATTGTTAGTCCTAGACTAGCAGATCTTTTACGCATTCCATGCTTGGAAGACTAGTTCAGTCTACTTTGGAAATCCAGAATGTATTTTTTTTCCTTATTCAGTTTCACTTTCTATTTTCCCATAAAATTCCCTCTCTTCATGCTTTTCAGACCGTAGATTGCTGTATCTCTTTAATTGTCATACTGCCAATGTCTTAAAAATGCTGTTCTATTTTGGTCACTCACTACGTATCAGTCTCTCCAGCTCTCTGATAATTTTTGCTGTTTTCTGGAGCCCTTGCATTTTTTCACTGGGTCTCTTTGATAGCTAGGCAACTATAACTGCATGTAGAATTCCTGTCAGGCACAGAGGGAATAAAATAATCTACAGAGACATTTTAGCCTTCCTTTTTTTGTCTTGTTGTGTTTGTGAAAACAGCTCAAAACTGTTTTATTTGTACTGCAAGCAACACATTTATTTTATTAGCTTGTGCTCTCTCATTCCTTATAGCTTTAAGAATAATCAGTGCTTCTGTTTATATCAGCTGAAGGCTTGCCCCTTTTATTTTCTACAGTCTGCTTCAATTTATAGATGTTTTTGTTATTTTGTGTGTGTGCCTGGGTGTTCATGTTCATTCATTGATTCTATTTATAATTTTTCTATGACTCTTTCTATGATTCTCTTCTTTTTGTCTTTGAGAAAGAATTCCATGTAAAAACCTCTGTCCTTCAGATGGAAACCTGTAGATAATGCAGCTGAAATAAGTCAGAGCTCCACCTTCTCCAACGGAACCTTTGGGAATAAGGGCAAAATCAGAGACTTGAATGTCAAAGTATTTAAAGACTGTATCCTGGCTATATATGGTAAAACAACCCAGGCAATACTCTGAATTCTGGGCCACTCCTGAGACTTAGCCCACTCCTGCCCTTTGAGGTAGTGTTCCCTCAACATGCACTCTGGTTCCTAGAAAATCCTGCTTATACTGGGCCAAGAAATGCTCTGAGAATGTTCTTGGGGCCCTTCTAAGGAAGCACGGACAACAAATGTCCAACCAAAGCAAAAGGACAACAAAGGTGCATATATATCTATGCTTTTTCATGTTGGTAACTGTCTAAAACATATGATGGGCACTGTGAACATTTGAATAGCAGGTTTATTAGATAATATTGGCATATACTAAGAGAATGGCAAGCCCGAGGCATTTGTTGGGTTGTGACTCATTCTGTTTTCCATTTCAGCAGCTCAGGTTTATTTTGGTGCCTTAACCAAAAGTTTTAGATTTGCTTAACTCTTTTAGTTATAAGCTTTCTAGTTTACTTCAAATGTTTTAGTAAAAGAGAAGTAAAAGACTAGAGAACACATCTCTTGAGGACCTTCTGACATAAATACTAAAGTATCACTATGGTTGGCTGAACACTGAGACCTGGCAGACCAATGTTGTTTTTCTCTCTATATAACTTCTGGCAAGACAGCTGAGCTTTTTGTGCTATACTGTCTTTATCTGTCTAACTCATTACCATTTTTTTTTGTGTGTGAATAAAATACAGTTTTGTCAAGCTCATGTTTATTAATCCTGTGAAACATATCAGGGAACTCATTTGCCTTTATAAGTGACCAGTGTACCATTGAAAATCTGGTTTGCATGTGCTGCAAAATATTATATACATCACTTCCAGCTGTATCATGAAAATTCAAAACTTTTTGATAGACTCTCCTTTTCTCTCAAATTAATTTTATAGTCCACACTCTGGTGACATTGTATGAGTATCCACATTCTCAGGTACAGTTAATTAAATCTTTTTAGCCACTTAGTTTGCTTCACTGGTATACCATTCACTTCTTGAACTGATGTGTAATAAGGAAAAGCACTGTTCAGAATATTTGGTAGGAAAAGCTATGAGAAGTGTGAAAGCTGTTTTAAATAGACTCTACTTGTTGCACGTAATGAAATGGATGCAACCTGCATTTTCACAGTGAGTTTGAAAATACAGTACAGACTCAGCTTTGGGATCACCACAAAGTCTCATTAAAAAGCAGTATACCAGGGTGTTTACTGCTTCTTCTCTTGCTCCAGTAGGGATATATTTTGCCCTCAATTTGGGCAAAGTTGATCAGGTGAATGGTATGGGTAGGGTCCAAAAAATCATCACTCTTTTCCTAGCTCACTGCCTGCCCATCCCATTGATAGGAAGCAGATGACTGGTTTCAATGCTGAGTTGTTTCCTATGATGATTGTTAATGCTGAAGGGAAAGCTGATGTGTGAAGGGACGTGGAAGAGTCCATCACTACCCACAATGAGTGCACAGGATAAAGCACAAGCCTGCCGGGAACTGTTACAAGTAGAAATAGCAAGGCAACAGGTAGGGCCAAGAATTCTGCAGGTCGACTGGGATGTATTTCATTGAAAATGCTCAGTCTGCATCAGAAGACCTCTTGTGATATGCTGACAAGGAGGGATCTTTAAAAAATAAATAAGAATGCACTTGCAGAACAAGGGCTGTGCAGTCTAACTGCCCCTCTAATAGGTGTCAGAAGGAAAAAGTAGTTCACTTTTGCCTGTTGTACAGAGGATTATTCTGATATTTTTAAAAATACCATTTTGAGAGAGGCCTGTGAGAAAGTGTCTTTTCTTCCCATTTTGTTCCATTCAGAGACATTATTTCCAGATCACTGTGACATGAAAGAGAATGTGTTTGCACAGTAGTACAGAGTGCCTCTGACAGAACATAGCTGAGGGCAATGTAATATGGAGAAAGATGCCTCATAAATTCCATCCCATTTCATGACCCATCCAGAAAAGGTGGTTTTGTTCAGACACTGATCAGAACCCAGCTGTCATCATGTAGGCAAGAATGATTAACAGTAGACAATGAGAGCATTTACCCAGAGCTCACCAAGGAGTGGGCGGTGGGCAAAAAACTAAGGAAAATTCAGGAACAGAGCTGAAGCCTGACATGATTAACAAAAGCATGTTTTTGTAATAAGTATGGCCTTAATATCCAAAATAATTTGCTGCTTAGTAAGTGCTCTGTACAAGCCAGTTGGGCAGTGGGTAACAGTGCCCAAGAATTCCTGGTTTGCAGAGAAGTGTCACATGCCTTCTCTGTGTGCAATGTTTGAAGACATTGTGAAGTTATTGTCCCTGTAACATCTGCAAACTATGACTAAAAAATAAAGAATCAGAAGACTACAGTGCTGGCTATGCCAGTCTTCCCACTGGCAAACTCACTTTCTCTTATCAGCATCTGTGCTCTGGGCATCCAAGTCCTGATGTCTGCAAGAAAGCTGATGGTACAGCAAAAGAAGGTAAGCAGCACAACTCAAGCTGCAGTGGTAGAGAATGGGTAAAAATGAAAGACAGGAAAGGAAAAAGGTCTCATAACAAAGCAGTGGTTTTTTCCCTTTGAACATTATACAAATCTTCACTAAAATCATCTACAGCAGGAATTTATAGAACACAATCTCTATGGAGAGGAGTTTTGCAACTTTGTACTCTGTCTCCAGTGGCTTTTATACACAATGTCCAAAAGAAGTTGAGCACTGCCCCAGTTTCATGTTTCCCAGGTACAGCAGTTACAGGAGCTATGAATCTTATCTGTGTTTTTTATCTCAGCACGCTTGGAAGAGAGAAGGGGGCTTGGCCTTTGGAGTCTGCACATAGCTAAGCTGAATACTTCATGTCAACTCAAGTTCAGGGAAAGAAAAGACAGACATTCAGCACAAAGAAATTGTTTGCATTCTGGGGCTGACCTTTTGCAGGTGGAAATAATGGTTGCTCATTCTTTTGAAAACCTGAGGAATGGAGAGGTTGAAAGGCTGATAGCACCTCTCCCTGTTCTTTGCTATGTGAGACAGACTTATTTGGTCTGATTTCTCTGTGAGGAGGATTTTAAAGATACTGAAGTAGAGTTACATGGTAAAGGCTTTTTGTGAAAGAAATTATTTGTGGTTTATTAGTTGTGTAATGCAATAGTGGAGGTAAACTAGTGAAACAATATTTGTTCCTCTATCAATGGTCAAAGAGTTTGGTAGCGAAAATAAGTTGCTAAAATAATTGTTTAAAGTTCCTTGTATTCACACTGACTTTCAAAGCAGGGTGTCAGTTCTGCCAGCACATCAATTACAGCCAATGAATACCTGTTCCTGTGCAGCACCTCTTTACAATTTGAATGGAGAAGAACCAGGGAGATGTGTGGTAACTAAAGCAGAAACTCGAGCCCAGGTGGTTGCTGGGCACAGGGCAGCAGTGAAGTCCAGCATTACAAAAGAAACGCCTTTCACTGCATTCTGGTTTTGGACAGTAGGAGAAAGGAAAAAAGCATTAAGCACTTTTTCCATCAAAATGTGCCTAAGTGTGCCCATCTAGGTTAATAGCCTAGTAGATGGAGTTTGGAATTAGTGACCTACCAAAGTCCAGTTCATTCACACTGCTGAGAGATACTGGTGGTTTTTAAAAAGCTCTGGATGTAGAGCTCAGGCTAGATAACAATTATGCTAACATCTGTCTGGGTGGTTGGCTAAGCATTCCAATTCCATTCACAGATCAGAATTCAAGATTGAGAACTCAGTCCATTCATTCAGGAAAGGCAGTCTCTCTGTCTACCAGCTCAGCTTTGCAACCATAATAGAAGCCTTTTTATGACTCTAGCAATGCACTGCGCACTTTTGTGGCAGGCAGGTAATTGCTTTGGGTATGCTAAAATAAATAAAATAAAATGTAGCAATTTATGACCAGATAAGAGAGATGTAAATATTGTTTGATGGGAGCTGGCCGAGTGCTGACCTGCAGCATGGTTAGTAATTAGGATTAACTCCAAGGACTTAGCAGAAATGTTCAGCCACTGTCAGGTAATCAGAGTGGCAGATTCAGGGGTGGCTATTGTAGTTCCTGGTCATCTGCACTCATTTAAGGGATCCCTTATTTTTAGTGGTGGGATTAAAGTGTCATTTTGCAGAATGTGAAAATGTTATTTTTTTCATGTGATTATGTGACACCATTCACACCTATAGTTTGTTTTATGTGGGGTTTGATAGATTGCTGTGCTCACAGGCTTCTTGGATATTGGTTTCTTGTTAACTCCAGTTGCTTTTATTTGGCTGAGCCATTTTGGGTGAAAAATCATCATCTTATATACTTTTGATAAAACTAGGTCTTTTTAAAATTTGCAGTGAGGTGGTAACAATAAAATGATTTGTCTTGTGTGCCAGTAAAAACCACAGTATCCTGCTTCTTCCCCTGTGTTGGCTGGTTAGTATATTTCCCTGTGATTTTCAGGCTTTAATTTCCATCCTGAGGCTGAAAAAGCCGAGAACACAGAACCTACAGCTTATTTATAGAGTGGTTCTGCTAACCACAGTGGCATTGTACAAAGGTATGCAGCACTGCAGACTGTTCTAGTCTCCGAACTATTAATGTATACTGACTGCAATTTACTTTGTAAAATGTGGATATTTTAGCTGGATATATACCAGCTCAGCTAAACCAGATAATAGTATTTTTGGCTGAGAGTAAATGAATAGGAGAAGCTAGATACCAAAAGTATTCTAATAATATAGTGCATTATTTTAACTTACAGAGGCAGCTTACTATACTTTTTTGTTTTAAAATTTAGCAGGAAGATTTGCTTAGACTGGGAATTTGTCTTCCTGCTAAAAAAATAAGGGAGACAAACTATGCTCAGCTTCTATTTGAAACATCTTCAGAAAGAGCGATAATTTAAAAAAATGAGCTAAACAAAATATGTGTTCAAAATGCTGCCTTTCACAGTATCAGCAGTTAGTACTATGCCTTTTACACCTGGGTGCCAAGATTTTCTCTTGGCCAGTTTCTTAGTATCTTGTTTACCAGCCTTTTGTCACCATGGAAGGAAAAAGAGAGGGTTTATTGTTCCTAAGTCCTTGTTAGATGGAAGAAAACATCATTGTCTTTACAAGGGCTTTCCCTCTGTTTCATTGCAGAACATCAATCTAGCACTTTGTTGTCTCACAGCAAAAAAGTATATTATATGCATTTCATTTTGTTTTCCAATTTTATAAAGTGGAGATACATGAAGTGTGTTTTAGGACAGATTTTAAAAAGTGACCTACTTTTTTTTTTTTCCAAGTAGTCAAACCAGCAAATCATGACTGGAAATGGAAATGGATTTCTATAGGTATGACGCATGCCAAATAATAGTGCCTAGTCTGATTTTGTATTTCTGTTTACTTTATCACTGGCATGCCGCTGTTTTTTTTAAATTACCTTGTGTCCTGCAGGATAAGATAGTAACATACTTCCCTTTGGCTTTCAATCGGTAATTAAATTTGGCTTAGTTTACAATTTTAATGAGGAGAACTCCCTACACAATTCTCTGTATCGTGAATAAACACTGATTCCTGTTTATTCATACTGAGATCTGTTAGTATTATTTTATTTTACTAACATTTGTACCTTGAAACAAAGCACACCCATTTAAAAAAATCCATGAATGAATAGATGTGCAGTTGGGTTTATGGAATATTAAGCCGATGAAAACCTCAAGGGTAAACAATCAGTGAAAGCCACCTGAGCTTATCTAATTAACACTCTGAAAAATGTGAACATGTCAGGAGAAGAATTCAGGTATGTTTTGACACATTTCTTTATTCTTCTACCCATCAAGATACAATCCCTACACAATAGAAGCCCGGGTGTTGTTTAATGTCTGAGAAACTGAGAATAGAACAAGGGCTATACTGCCCTTGTATTCTGTTTATATGTTTTATATCTTGGATCTCTCAGGAATGTACTGCAATGCCTATCTAGCCAGCTTAGGTAGGCTGCCTTCCCGTGGGAGCAGCATTGTGATGGGAGGGACAGGGCAGCCGCAGCATCCTCCTGAGCGGGGGCTGGGTGTGCGGATCCTGCAGCTTAGACGCTCCTCTTGCTCCCATGGATGAAACGTAACCCTTGTGAGCTGGACACAACAGGGCTCTGTGTGGGAGGCACTGTTGATGCAGACAGTGAAGATGTTTCCATCCTGCATAGGGGACAACAAGAGGAATGGTTTGAATTACAGTTCTTGCATTGAAATGAAGCCAGGGACTATTCCCTGTAATTTAATGTAATATGCTTGTGTTAAAATTCAGAAGAAATTGTGCATGGCTTCATGAAATGTAATGGAATTATCTGGATTTACCATAACAGCCATGGCTGTGCTTAAGTGCTGCAACCTATTCTAAAGAACCTGCTTTTACCAGGCAAAGTTTTTATTTAGAGACACCTGAATAATAGGAAAGCATTTTCAAGTGGTGGTATACATGATATTCCCTAAGAATGCATGTAATCACATCTGAGAATATTTTTACTGAGATGACAACGTTAAAGTAAAATACTGAACTGGTGAATCCTAGAGTGTGAACAGTGGCTTAAAAATCTTCTAGTGAGAAAATAAAAGGTAAATTCCATTTACAGGAGAAAAGAGAAACCTTTATCCAATGCCTTTATTGTAGTGTGTGTGTCTGTTTCCATGAAATGACATTTGGAGCAGCTGGAGAACTATGACATGGATACCTCTCCAGACCGAATATTCCCTATAAGAATATGTTTAATTTAACATTTGGCCTAGAACATGTTCACTGATTGACCACTGGTTATAGAATCTGTAATGTTAATTTTTATCTATGGAATGTTTTTAATTGTTCGATAGGAAACAGCCTTGGGGTTGTACAATGTGAGATGCCTGTGTAATTTTCCTAGGGTCCTGTAAAAATAGAAAATTCATATTTTTCATGAAATTTGGGTGTCTCTTGAGCAGACATTGCCTTGCTTCACAGTAAATCAGCTCCAGTACCTTTGGCACAGAAGAATTTACCAAGAGCATGTCTCAGAAAGGTCAGCAGATTTCTCAGTCAAAATCTCTTTCCAAGTTTTAGATTACACAAGCTTCAGTCTTGAGAAAGGTTCCCTTGAGTGAGTCCCCTTTTTCTAATAATATTATGTGGATTTCACAGTGAAGTTTCAGTGTGTTTCTTCTTGAAACATGTTGCTAAGGCACACTATCCTGTTTTGCGTTGACCATTTGGACAACACTTCACTACACACAAGGAAAATTACTTTGAGGAACACAGGCTGCTGATTGATTCAGCACCAATGAGCTGCTTTCCATAAACACCTATAGCACAAATGTCTCCATCAAGAAGATGGGTGGCAACACCACTTTATTTAGATTTTGTTCAATGATTGAGACAAATATTACATTTTTATCAATGTCTTGCATTGCAGCGGAGAAATCCTGGGTCCCACTTCAGTCAGTAGAAAACACATTTGGCAGTTCAGTGCTGACACTGTAATCATTATTTCCCAATGGCCTGTTGCAGTACTTTCCACCCTCTCATTGTTCATGACTTAATCACTTCCCATCTTAACTATTTCTGCTGCCACTTTTGTGCTCTTAAGTCTCAGAGCTTCTCAGTGTCCAAAGTTCAGGGGCTAAATCATGAATTCACTCAAGGAAATGGTTCCGCCCTTCTCATTCACTGGTACTCTACACAGCTTTAAGGACAATTCAGACTTTGCCCTTTGTCTTTCAAACCTTTCCTCTATAAGCTGAAACACTCTCATATCTGTGTCTACTCTGATGGTGACTTTTAATGCATGATGATCAAAGGAGCTCTATGCTACCACATTTCATATGTTCATTGTAAATAAAAAGTTCCCACAAAGAATATTGCATTAGGCATCATTGTGAGAAGGAGTTCCCAAGGGGGTCTGCGAACATTGTCTCCACACATGGTTTTCAGGATGGCAATGAACTCCAGATATCATCTGGGAATCCCTAAAGAATTTAGTTTTCAGTGGTATTGTGAAACTCTGGGATTCTCTTGGTGGCAGCAGCGATGTATTTAAATACACACAGCCACTGCAAACAAAAAGATTGGGTAAAATTGGGGCCATTTCCAATTCAGTAATAAAACATAACAGTATTTATCTCTTCCAAATTTGTCTATTATAAAAGTGGAAATTCTATAATCTAGACATTTAACCTAAGTTATAACTTCCACAGTTAGCAGAAAGAGAGGCTCCTCAGAAGGA
The DNA here is from genome assembly GCA_013397075.1 of Rhabdornis inornatus. NCBI lineage: Eukaryota > Metazoa > Chordata > Aves > Passeriformes > Rhabdornithidae > Rhabdornis > Rhabdornis inornatus. Next base: position 93,663 of record VWZS01004365.1, read on the forward strand.
GATTTGGCTAATTATTTTGGATGTGTGTTTTATATTTAGGCTATAATACCCTTAGGAGCCAGTTTCTCTCTACTGTAGACAGTGTAAGGGACAGATAGAATAAAACCCAGCTGTTGTATAGCTAGTTTCACTTTTGCATTGTCTTTCATGGTTTTGTCTGCATAGCCTGAGGCTCAGTTCTGCAGTGTGCAAGGTGTGATCCTGCCCAGAGAGACCTTGATTTCAGTGGAAGAGCAGGTAGGGGGTTGGGTCACAATCCAGGTTGCATTAACCAAATTATCTTTTTCTCCCTGTCTTTTGCTTACAGCAAGTATAAAGGTATTTCAATACTATTTTATTAGGATATGCAGGAACATCCTCATTCACGGGAAATAACACGAAACTTTAAAGTTCTATGTTTACACTTTTAAACACATTTTACATGATTTTCCACCAAACGGTAAACCTCATTCCTCTAAAGCCCTGCTCAAGGTACTAACCTCCTTAAATGTTTACTTTACCATGAAAACCATTAACAAGTAAAGACTACACAGAAATTGGTACAGGTTACTTTAGTTAAGCTGTAGTTGCTTTGCAGAACTCGTCCAATTTTACAAATATTTTTAAAACTTAGAGTATATCAGAAAAAAAATGTAACCCATTTGAATTATAACACCTTCTGTCAGCATATTGTATTGCATTTCCATTGGCTTTCACTTTCCAACCTGTGTTTCCCCGTGGTTGTTTCTCCCTCACCTCAACATTTGTTTCTTATTTAGGACATGATTTTGTGAACAAATTATTGCAAGCTAAGTGTCAATTTACACTCAGGAATTATTTTTTGGTGGATGCCTGTGTGCAAATACCAACCACAAGTAAATGAGCAGTGTTTTATGAAATTTGTAGCAATACCTAATAAATTAATTAGTTATAGAAAATTTTAGAAATGATCAGTGAAAATGGAAGATACAAATTTATCTGTGGCAGACTCAGGTGCTATTGGATCATTAGGCTTTAGAAAAGTGTTTAGAAGTGGCAGATTGTAGCAAATGTAGAGGTTTCCATTTGTTTCTATCATCTGGTGTTCATAAAATTAGTCATCATTTGCTTCCCCTAGTTTTGCGTTACACAATAGATATAGAGGAATCCACTGGGATAACCATGGAGTTCCAAACCATTGAACTATATTTATTTAGATTACAAAAACAAAAGCAGCAAACCTGACTGATGAACATCACAGACTGAAGGAACAATGCCTTTAGAAACATGCAAATAGATTTCCTTTAATTCTGGAAAGAGGTCTTTGAGAGAAACAGGGTGGTAAATTATTTAGACTCTATTTTTTTGGAGATTGAGCTTGCTAATGTTCCAGATGTGCAAGAACAGGAAGTTCTATCATTTCCTCAGAATATGTGTTGTGTAGACTATTATTATAAAACTGTGGATTGATAAAATAAGAAGAAAAAAAAGAAAAAGATTAATTTTCCTATAGGAATGTGTTATGGTATTAGTATTATTCATGATACTACCTTTTAAATTTTTTTTTTTACTTTTTTTCTTAGTAACAATTTTTTCTCATTTTAAGAATCAATACAAAAGTAGAAACTCATTTTTACTGCAAGTGGGATGAGAAACCATTAGGATGGTATTTTCAGAACATAGTTACACTGATAACAACAACGATGACAGTAGTAATAATAATAGACATAATAGACAGTATTATTTAAAAAATTGAAATCTGTGTTGACTATTAATGATGGCTATTAGTGCATATATGGAAATATATTTTCCACAATACTTACCATAAAATCTTGTGTGGCATCACTGATTAGACAGAGTTCTTAATCAGTTTGTGATTAGAAAATATGACAAGAATATAATTCAAATTTTGATAGGTAACCGTAGAATTTTTTCCAGTCTGGTAGCAGCTAAAGCAGAGCAGCTATTCAATCAGTAATCTCCTCATTAATTCATTTTAATGACTAATTTGTGAAGTTTTCTTGTCTGATACACTGAGCTCTTCAGCACTGTGCACTTTTCTTAAATACAGACATTGCTACAGTGAACTCTTTTCCTACCAACATATATTTCTATGTTTTATGCATGTAAACTTTGTGTATTTTTCTCAAGAAAAGCAGTTAGCATGAGAAATTCTGAATGTCATGTTTTTATCATCCTTTTTAGGGTCCCATTCTACACTCTGAATCTGGATCTGCCAATAGAAAGACAGCCTTTGCTCCTCGGGGCTGTGAGTGCTAAGCTTGCACAGGTTAGTAGAGAAAGCAGGGCAAGTGAATCTCTGCAGGGACAGCACTGTCTCCAGATGGCCACAAGATACTGACTATTAACAGTATAATGAAGCAACTCAGTATGAAAAATAGTTGAAAACACCAACATTTGTTGAGTTTTTGCTCTGCAGCTTTTTGCAATTGGGTAATTTTACTAATTCCTTAAATGCTAAAAAGTCCTTCAGGAAAGGTAAAACTTGAATCATGAATGAATTCATATATCCTGAAGAGCAGAAGAGGCAAGCCAAGATCTTTCAAGAACATCTTTCATTGGATTGTATTTTCACAAATACTACATCCTATTATTAGTCCCTGTTTGGTCTTAAAATATATTCCAAATAAATGTTGACCTAGTGAATAAACACATTTCTGTGAATGGTTTTTAGATAAAGATAGGAGGTAGTGTCTCAAACACAGGAATCAAACTAATTCACCAGTAAATCTTAGAGAGCAGAGATTCCCCTGGGTCTAGTGAAATTTAAACCTGATCATTATTCAAGATAATTTATGTAATTTAATCTACTGGACAATACTTAGATTTTGTAAGTGTCATTATTAATGATTACACATGCTACAATTGAAGTCATGTGAATTTTGGGCAGTACTGAAGTAATAAGAATTCAAAATCTAATTCAAGTACAAGTTACACGAAGAAAGATGGGCTATAGTCCAGCTTTAGTGCTGAGCCTGCAAGAATGTCATCCTGCAAGCGTGACAGCAGCTATGCAATACCACAGATAAAGCAACTAGGTGGAAAAACATCAAGAATAGGCTTACTAACTCCCATCTGGAGCTATACTCAGCCCTAAATTGCATAGTACCTGAAAAGAATTTGAAGTCTGTAGTCCAGTAAATATGTGGGCTATTTTAGTACAGAAACAAAATGTTACTTTTCTCCGCCAGTAGAAACCTCAGCCCAGGGCACTTCTATAATACAGAGTAACAAAATGCTCATGCAAACAATGTGGAAAGGGATGTAATAATTCTGTGTTACATTTGAAGAGATCAGCATATTGACTATGAGGATAAATATCACTTAATGATTTAGGATTCTTTCAAGCCTGCAGAAAAAAATTGCTTAAAACACTGCAATAAGGCAAACACATTCAAATTTGTCTTGTGTTCATTTCAAAGGGACCTGCGCATTTTAAGTTTCCAGAAATCCTTCAATTTGCTGAGATGTATTTTGAGAAAGCTGCTTCATATAAGCACCTAAAAGACTATCAATAAATTAAGGGGCTATCAATGAAGAGTATATCATAAATTTCTTGGCTTCCAAGAGCTTGCCAACAGTCTGCTGAAAGTTGTGCTGCAGAAAGGCACCTGCCAAGAAATGCTGCTTTCTTGGCATGACAGAGAGCAATACAAAAGATGAAGACACGATTGGACACCTGTCTTAAGTGCCACCTGCAGTTGCACTGGTCACTCCAAAGACTTCACAAACCTGAGGCTGTTCCCAGTATTGCACATCAGCAGTATGGCTGCATCCATACTTCAACATGCATTGAGCTACTTCGTGTTGTTTCATAAAATGTAAAAGAAACTGGGCCACAGTGACATAAACCAGGCCTAATTTAGGGAAATCAACAAGATCACTCTGAAGTTAGTGCAGCTTTTGGAATAAGCTGCTTCCCCAGTGGTCCACTTTTAAGAACAGTCTAAAACCAGGAAACTGTATTCTGCAATCCTGAGAACACCTTGGACCACAGCAAGGAAATAAAGAGCTCCTTTCCATTCCAAGTTGCTGGCTGTGCTTGTATGTTGTGTTTTTGGCTGGGTAACAGCTGTGAAGAGAGGAATACTTTCCAAATGCAAATATTAAAATGTCCTTAAGATGTAGACATTTTTATTGCTCTTTGAGAACAATGCTTTCTAGTTTAGATATTAAAAATTCAACATAAAGTACTTAGTTCCCATCTATTAACTGGATTTCTAGTGGTGGTTGGCTTAAATAGAACTGTACATGGCAAGGATATAAGAAAGAAAAGACTTGATGGAAATTAAATGACCTCTAAATATATGGTCTTCACAGAATTACATTTAAATATTCTTGTTCTTTTTCCCGTCCTTCTCTAAGTGAATTCAGAAACTCATTACTTCAAGGACATACGGGGAAAATCCTTTGCTTTTAGCACATTATCTTGGAAAAGTCTCCATGTCTAAGACATTAAGGCATGTTTTATTGCCATGTAGAAGAGCATAAAACATCATGAGTCAGTCTTCTCTACACCGATTTTTCTTCTTGTTATGAAATTGAGTGTTCTGCAAGCACTGAGTCACTACAAATGAGAAAGATCTCTAGTACAGTATTTGTTAAACAGACAGAAAAGAAGAAACTATTGAATTTTTAATGGATTATAAATTTATTATCTGTTAGATTTCTAGATCTTTTTAAAGAACAATTCAGAAATTACTCATTAACTATTAACTATTTTGTTCTGATTAGGAATGGACTGAAATGATCTCTAGAATAGTTTCCAAGATTAAATGTGATCTAATGAAATTGAAAAATATCTGAGATTTCTTTTCAGTTCAAACTGCTAATGGAAGCTAGACTGGCTTCCAGATTTTTATCCTTCTTGTAGTCCTATTCACATCATAGTATTCACTACCTCTTCAGCAACTCTACTGAGCTGCAATTAAAAAAAAACCAAACCAAAACCAACCAAACCAAACAACTTTGCCATCAAGAAAAAGTTTGCCTTCCATAATTTAATATAATGCAGAAAAGAAAAAAGGAGTATTTTATATTTAGCTTTAGGGATTTAATTTTTACTTTACAGAAAGGAAAGCGAAGATCCAACATGAAAATATTTGCTAATTCAGAATGTTAAGAAGACCCACACTAAGAAGAACCAGAACATTCTGTACCTCCATCTAATCTTGGCTTTTAATCTCATGTTAAAATTTGGAAGGAGGTAAAAATGGAATGTCAGTGTCAGTAACTAAAGCTCCATAGTCTTAACTTCTTTACCCTAGATTTGGTTTCTGTGCAATTACATTACCCTACCTAGAAACTGGTGTAACTGTGTGGCTACTTGATACAAATATTTTGTTAGAGAAATTGTTATAGTGTGCCTTTAGAAATTAGGAAGGGATATTAGCACAGAAATCTGTATTAGCATTTAATCTGAGGCAAGCGCTAAATTGCAGAAATTCTAGAAAATTATCACTAGATAATTGACTTTGTGGCTACTTTCAGCTTTCTGTGAAAGTGCACCAGCTATTACCATTAATGGAGACACTGCCTCTTCACCGACTCCCTTGGCAAGGCTGGAGCACGCCGAGGCTCTCACCCTAGCTGTGATCCATGAAAAGTAAGGTCATATGTTAAGATTCCTCACAGTTTCCAACCTTCTCTTCTAGCATTCCCCAAACCATTTCTGGGTCTGGATTCCAGTACATGCTCAGGCTCATACTTTTGCACAGCACATAGATGAAGTCAGGGGAATTAATGGCAGACTCACAATTCAGGCACCAATGTTTCTTTATGAGCCCAGTTTAAGGAACTAGACTTCCCTAAACAATTAATGTAAAGCATGCCTGGGCTGTGTAGGTGCTCCAACACTTATCTTAGACCCAAAAGTTATTTGGATACCTTTAGTGACATTACAGCAGATGATAGGGCCTCAGTTTGTGGTTAAATGAATTAGTTCAGGCCTTTTATCTGTAAGAACTTGATTTGCTAGAAGTAGTTTGCGCACTCTCAAGTCTGCAGGGGAAGAGGAAAAGGCAGTGGCCATGTTGTTCTGAAGACCTGGGGGAAAGCACTTCCCTGGGAAGTGGAAGATCTGATTCAGTTTCCTCCACATCCTGAGGAAGTGACAGCCCCCTCCCATTTCCCAGTCTTTTCCCTAGACAGGTATGGGGTCACACTCCATCCTTCCTATTGCAGAAAGGGTACTGATAGTCCAGATGAAGCAAGCACGAACCCAAAGAAAAGGCATGCAAGAGGATTCCCATGTGATTTGTAATGTGTGAGCTGTAGGGAAACTTGGCTTCCCTCTTAGGAGTGAACATGTAAATAGCTTGGGAAATCTCTGATTGGGTGTGAATATTAAAACATCTTGGGAAGTGGGCATTGGAGTCTAAGTTACCTCTAAATGTGTTTTCTGGGCAATGCCACCACCTGTGTTTTGGGTGATATGAATGATTCTGTGTGACATCTGCAGTGTGCACTCTTCTGAATACATCATTGTTATCAGTGGGATGGATATGTATGTCCATTTTGGCCCATTTAGCAAATTAGAAAAAGCTTTGAATAATGGCCATGATACAAAAACATGAGATGACTAATCAGTTGGAATTGTTTTTGGCAAGGATATCAAAAGGCATTAAACATTTCTCAGATATAAGAAATGTAATAAGCCTCTGGACTGCCAGTAAAGGGCAGTGAAAAAGAAAAGGCAAGTGAAAAAGAAAACAGTTTAATGCTTTTTGCAGAACAGAGGGTGCTGAAAGGTTCATACTTCTTCTAAGTTAGTGAGATGAGGGAAACTCATGCCGAAGAAGAGAGAAATAAAGTAGCAAATGGACATCATTTTTGGAGACAATTTATTTGTTGGGATCCCTATTATTTTCTTCATCCTTGTCCTTCTTCCCTCCTGTTCCATCTTCCTCATTGGAGTGAGCCAGGAGGTGGTGTGATGTTGTGATTAGTCCAGAATATGGAGCAACTTCAATCTTAAATGCCTGTATGTGTTTATGCATGTGTGCCTGTAAGTATATTCATGCACTCGTACAATATTCCATCTGATGCTGACAAAATACCTCCAAAGGAAGGAGTGATGGTATTTCCTCCTTTTGTTCTTGAAGAGGGTAAGACACTTTTCTGCACACAAATGCTCTCCTGTTCCTGATGCAATCACTATCAAAATGTGCTGTCCCACCCAAATGAGAATTGCATTCTACTCTTCTCCTCTGGGGACTTCGAGCTTTAACTTTCAGGGCTTGTCTCCACAAGCACAGTCTTTACTTCCCTCCGCCCCCATGCAGGCAAAGAGAGCAGACCATCTGGTCCTGCATCCATTGCATATAACCTGTGCATCACTCACAGTCAGCTGTTTATCTTGAAAAACCAGGGTACCTCTTAAAATTGGATGGAACCTCAAGATGTGTTGGGGGAAAAGTCTGTAAATTTAAAATTATGCATAATAAATAATAAAACCTTAACTCTGAAATTCAGTGTTGTTTTGTAATGTCAGTCTGGACTATCTGTTACCTTGGAGCTTATGTCTCCAGGGACCACAGTGGTAGGTGCTGAGCCTGGGGCTCTTTCTGACTCAGAAAGGCACAGGGCCAGGAAAAAATGGCAGTTCCCAGCCCTTATTAATGAGTGCATGGGGAGATCTTTCTGTTTACAGGATCAAAGACCAGCTGACACTTGCTCTGGCACTGAGAAGATTATAAATAAGGATCCTGCTTTTGTGAGTTCCTGAGCACCTTTAAATCTCTTTGACCTTGATGAAGAGGAAGAAGAAACTGTAAATATAACTTACTGAAGATTCTCTGTGAAGTCCTCACATTCATGTGTGACAGCAGCTAGAAATGCAGGAAATCTGAGCATCTCCAAGGTTCCACAACATCAGGACTCTTACAATAAGACACTTTTTTTCTGAAGCCAGCATCATTTTTTTTTTTTTAATACAAAGTTATGTGTTTTTAAATGACCATTGGAAGAAGTGACCTTGGGATATGGGTGAAGTTGTATGGATTACTTTAGATGATGAATGGTGATATATTGTATCCTATTGCATAGTTCCTGAAGAGGCATAATTTGTCTACAGGAAAAGTATTAGCTTGGATATTTGCTACCATTTCCTTTTCATATTATGAAAGTAAAAAATATGCAGATTTGATGTCCATGGTTCATATAAAAAGATGTGCTTTGTTTTCTGTTATTAATTCATTAAATGCTATGGATATTATTTACAAAAAAAAATTCCTCGTCCATGGCTGAACTTTATGCAGTTTTCTATTTTCCTGGTTTGTGGCAGAAAATGAAACAAAAGCCTTATCTGGGTTTTTACCAGTAGGGTAGTATATCATACTTAGGTAACTTGGTGTATTTTGTCCTTAGTTTATTGAGTCTTCTATTTATTTTTCAATTGTTTTGCATTGATTCTTAACATTTTAATTATTAATAACCTAATAAAATATTTTTATTGGAAATGCCCTGAAAACAACAGACTGAACAGAGACGTAAACAATGCCTGGGTCTTCAGTTCCCTCTTCTTTTGACATCTGCCTTCTGCAAATGAATGATTTGCATATAAATACCTTTAAACTGCAGCTGTAAGGTTTTTTGTAACCTATTCTGGAGAACTGTTGGTATGAGCACTTGTGATCAGAAATCTAAATGCCAGAAATCTAAATCACTCTTTGTATTATTTTACAGGCCCAAAAAACAGAGACAATTCTGGATATCCACTATATTATCAGATAGTAACATTATCTAGATAGAGTGATTTAATGTGTGGCTTTGCTTTGGCAAAGTAAAGAGAAAGTATTGTAAGAACTAAGATTAAATGATTATGCATTTCATAAAAATGCTGTTCAACTTAATTTTTTTACAGAAAGAATATTTGCTAAAAAATGAAGTGGGATTTTTGAAATTATCAACCCTCTTTTCACCACCAGCAGCTCAGCAGCTTTTTTACTCACCTATCCTGTGATTCTTTTGCCTTTTCCCCCCACCTATGCTTACTTCCTTTCCCCTTCCCCTGCCTTTGGAGTATCTGTCTTCATTGCTTCTGCTCTGCTCCTGAAGCCCCTGCATTCAAAGACTATTGCTGCATGGGAAAAAATGCTCTTCACTAGGACAGCTTACCTGGTAAGTGGGGAGTAGTAGCACCCTAATTTTAAAGAAAGAAAATGCAAGCACAGAGCTGCCATTTGGGAACCCTACAAGAAGTCTAAAGCACTGTATGGACCTGGACTGACATCTATAAACACCAGCTAGATTTTGTGTCCCTTCGTCTCTCCTCCCACTGTCTAAGAAAATGATCTAAGCAAAAGCAATCATTATATAGGCAAAGTCTCTGGAAAATTTTGGTTACATCAGGGTATTTGGAAAACTCTATGGCAAATGTCTTTGTGGCTAAGAGCCTGTAAGTAAGTTCGCAGATTAAAAATAACATTCTTTCAGGTTCAGCCCCTAGACAGATCACATTATCTTAATATCTGCGTTATAAATGTTTATACTGACAAAAATCCGTAAAGTAAAGTTTGAATTGTAAATTCACCTGTATTAAAGGTTGACCTCCTGGAAAGACACTTAAATACGCTTTCATAAGCGAACTTTGTTTATAGTGGTGGAGTGTATAATTTGGAGGATATTCAAATAAAATTGTTTTGGAAGAGCTTTTTGCTTCCCTAGTTTTCTGAGCAAAACTTGCAGCAAAACTCTGCAGTCAAATATAAATGCATGCTTCAGCAGAAACAATTTATAATAATTCTAATGCAAATTTATAGCAGCTTTGCACTGGTGTAACTACTGGCTCCAGATGGGCAGCAAGGGAAGAGAACACACAGTCGTCCCTGGGGAGTTGAAACAGGGAGAAAAAAAGTGATCCTGCTGTATGTTATGGTGTATATGTTTAATAAGGCATTTATATAATGCTCTGTGTGTGTTTATGTATATATGTGATGCATATAGAGACGTCCTATATCCATCCAGCTGAAGCACTGTGCATTTATCGTGTGTGGAAGTTCACTTCTGGCAGCTTGGCCCCAGGCTGAGATTAGGGGAGCTGGTGGCAGTGGGCTCAGGAGGGTTTATTCCCTTTTTTCCCATCTCTGGCTGCCTGGGCTCACTGCTCCTGGCCCCGGGGCCACACGGCCACTGCTCGGGGCAGACCCCATTAACCAAACCCACCGATCTGCACCACAGCTCCTGCTGGCTCCTGGCTGCCCTCCCCGGGGGCAGCTGCCCCTGCCAGGGAGGAATTGTGAGGAATTAAAGCAATTTTTCTGCCCTTGAGCCGAATCCGTGCCAGCCAGTCTGAGGGAGCTTGCCACGGCTGCTTTTCAAACATCTCTAATATTTTAATCTGTGCATAATAGTTCATGTTCCTCCAAAATCAATCTTATTTTCCATCCATTCTCACAGCACTCCCATCTACTCCATGCTGAATTAATGTTGTTTACCTTCTGGTCCAGATTGTTAACAGCATGACCCTGGTCCATGAAGTTCAGTGGCTTTTATTAGGTTTAAATCGGTCCTTTAATAGGGCTGCTCGTTCCTATTAAAGCCTGGCAGATTGACTTCATTTTTTTCCTTATATCCAAAGAAGAAAAATCAGAAACACCCGTTCCTTCCAGCACAGTTGCATTTCAAGTCAATACAGGTTGCTTTTATTTCTGGGATTTCCACTAGGTTTTTCTGTCATGACCCTTGGCTCAAGCAAGAGCTCTCTTTTTTGTTCTTTTTTTTCTTTTTCCTGGAAAAGGTAAACAAACTGCTTTTCCCCTCTCCAAGTCTTTTATACAGATCATAATTTCTTACAAACCTCCTAAATGTGAATGTCAGAGGACCTGGATTGTTCCCGCTTACTGGAATGAAGCTGCTAATCTCTTCCTGCATCTGATTTATATGTAAATGGAAAGGAGGTGGCTTGTAGGGAGGCCAAATAGGAATCCCTTCTGTTATAGGAAGCCACAGCTGTGAGTCATTCTAAATGAAAAGCTTAGTAAAAACATCAACATCTCTAAAGTATTTTTTGGAAAAAAAAAATCCATGCAAGAGAAAATTAACCTGCTGATTCTAAGCCCATATTATGGAGGGGTTTCCCTCTCTCCTCTCCTCTCCTCTCCTCTCCTCTCCTCTCCTCTCCTCTCCTCTCTCGATTTTCATTCCCTTTGCNGAGGTAATAACAGTGCTTTACTACAGAAAGTGGTTTTAAATTGTACCCAGAGCCAACTCTTTGAAGTTTAACGGCAGAGCAGAGATGAGTGAAGCTTTCATGTACTGCACACTCAGGATCACTGACATGAGCAAACACTGCAGAATGAAGGTGATAAGCAGAACAGGAGCATTACAGAGCTGCTGTGAAAATTTATAGCTTTATTAAGATGCCAACTCTTAGACAAAAAAGCCCAACTGCAATTCTCAGTGCCTTTTAAATATTTATGCTTCTGAGCTCTCTCCATAGGTAATTCTATTTACAGTCTCAAGCTACTCTTCTCCTGGGTTCCTCACCCCTATTTATCATTCTATTTTCCTTTTTGTGTTTTTTTTTAAAATCTTTTTTCTACTTTTTGATGTGGCTACTGAGAGGGCCTGGCCACTGTGGTGTTCCCCTGCAAGGACAGCAGCAACTGTGGTTTTACCATTCTATGTCTCTCTGTTTTGTAGCTGACTGTTCCATATCTCCTCCCACAGGTTTCTGTTTACTGGGTTTATTTTACTTGAGTTTTTGTTTGTTTGTCTCATTGGCCTGGAACCTTCTCCAACACAAGAGGTTTGGGGACAGCATTTCATCTGTAGTAAAGTATAGCCATTACATATTTTTTGTTATTTTAGCAGAGTGTGGCCTGACCTTGAGCAATGCACAGACTGCAGAGAAGACTGGAAATTCAGCTTAAAACCAAAACTGAAAAATAGCAGGGGAATTCTCATCTACATGGAAATAAGCAGCAGGCTCCATGAAGCTATGTGGCTTGTGGCAGCAATCTGCACCAGCAGCAACTCCTTCCCCACATAAGAGACAGAACATGAAGTAAAGCCACCAAACCTCTGCCTGGGATTTTAGTGCTCATGTAGGTATTTTGTACCTGTCTCTGAAATTTCCTTCTGCCATTTTTTTTGCATAATTGCCTCTTATTCATCATATTTGACATCATATAAAATTGTCAACTTTTGTTTAATGCAATATGCCACCAGGAAAAGTCTTATCATCTTTATAACGAATAAGAAGTGGCTCCTATAAATGTGTAAATTGCAGTTTTCCAGCTCCCTGCAGGGGACTTTGCATGTTATGCAGGAGGAGTGTAACACCTTTCCAGTCATTCAGTCAATGTCACCTGAGTTCCATGAATTTGTGTAAGTAATCATCACTCGGAAGCAGTATCAAAACCAAACAAAATCCCCAAATATATAATCCTTATTTTTTTTCCAGGTTAATTATATGTCATTCTTCTGATCATTTATTTGGTTTATAATATCTTAACCAACAGATAACCTGAAGCAGTATCCCTCTGGCTGAGGAAAATAAGGGGTCAAATAAAAAATTGCAAATCTAACAAAAGTTTCCTATGTGTTACTGACACTCATTTAAATTTGTTCTAGGTACACTTACTGTTTAAACATCCTTCCTAATTTGATTATCAGCAGACAAAATGTGGATTTATTTACCTGCCTTTGTGTACTGTATAGGTTTGTTTTGGCAACATTTCACAGAAGGTATATATTTAAAAACATTAGTAACTGTTGTCCAGTATCTTAATGAACAAAGACTAGATACATCTAGCAGGTTTTATCTACTTTCCATTTGAATCACAGCTGTAAGAGGAGGCAAACTCAGGACTTTGGCCAAAATTTACTTTACTCTGAAGTGGCCAGCAAGCAAACCTTGAAGGTGGGGAATCCAGCCTCATGGTGGCAATTAACATGCCCTTGCAAAACCCAGAGGCATGGTTTGAAATTCTTGTACCCTACCTGGAAACCTTCCCCTTGGCACTTCTCCTTCTTTAACAGCAGTATTGTTAATCTGATCTTGGTCTATTTTTCAGAAGTCCAGTTTAGATGCAATCCTGCAAAGTATTTGGGACTTCTACTACTTTAAATTGTTCAAAGAAGCCATGGAATGAAGTTTAGGTCCTTCGAGTAGCTGTTGGCTTATGGTGATGTCAGTAGAGTTGCTTCAGGAGCCAAATAAAGTTTGTGGCAGTTGGCAATTTTGATGTAGTTCTGACTTCTTGGTTAGTATGCTGCTCATGCCTGCTAATAATTGAAATATTTTTTCCTTTTTATTTTTTTTTTTTCCTGTGAGATTAAAGATTGCTTTAGGGTCTCAAGTAACAACAGTTTGCTAAATGTTCTGTTTCTTAAATATTCTTATCTGGATATTTGGACTATGTTCAGACTGTTCCTAAATCCTTTCTTTGGTCATAATTTCTGCTTTGGTTTGGTACTCTCAGTAAGTGATCTGAAATGACACTTTGTGTCATTCTGTGGCTGAGCAGTAGCTCTGCCCCAAACACAAGGAAGGTGTAGCTGGTCACTTGGGGGTCTTCGGCTCCAGATTTGCAGAGTGAGCACTCAGTGTCATTGGCCAGATCACCTGCACAGAAATGTTGTGTGAGAATGAAGAAATCTTGCCTGTCTTCAGATTGTCCTATCTGTATTCCTACAGTGGCAATTGCTCTCACAGGACAAACCTTTTTATTTAGATCTACTGTCTTGTAGAATATATCAAATCAATGCAGTCATATGTAAAACAGGACGTCTACTAAATGCAGCTTTTTCTCATGCTCTGTGATAGGTTATCTGGATCCAATGGCTGATCATTTGTCCTACTTGAACGCCTGTAACTTTAGAGGTGGAAAGACAACATGCACTAATTACTTTAGAAAACAGAGGAGGGACACAAAGATGATCCAAGGGCCTGGAGCATCTCCTCATGAAGAGCTGGGGTTGTTCAGCCTGGAAAAGAAAAGGCTTCATGGAGTCCTCACGTGGCTTTCCAGTACCTGAAAGGGGCTTGTAAGAAGGAGGGAGAGAGAGTTTTTATATGGGCAGACAGTGACAGGACAAGGGACAGTGGTTTAAAACTGAAAAAGGGCAGATTTAGGTTAGATGTGAGGAGGAAATTCTTTACTCAGAGGGTGGTGAGACAGAAACAGGTTAACCAGAGAAGTTGTGGATGCCCCATCCCTGGAAGTGTTCAAGGTCAGCTTGGATGGGATCCTGAGCTATCTGATCTAGTAAATGGCATCCCTGCCAATGGCAGGTGGTTTGGAACCCAGTTACCTTTAATGCCTTTCCCATCCCAAACCATTCTATAATACCATGATTCTTACTTCTGTCTATTCTTTTCAATTTCAGGAAATCCATCTTTCAGCGAGTATCCCCAAGAAAAGAGTGAAAAAGGATATAAAAAATCAATTTCTATTGTTGTCAAAAATTGTCAAGATTTTCACTAATTTTCAATTTCCACTAACATTTCAAGTCTCATAAAGGTGAATTTCTTTCTTCCCTTCTGTTGTTTAAGTCAAGAGAGTTTGGTAATTCCTAGCTTTCCAACACAGCTCCAAACATTTCTGCTTTTTCCTCTCTATCTGTAGTAAATGTGGTAGTTTAAGCATGTCTTCATGAGATGCTGGTAAAAATTCTGTTAAGCCTGGTAAGATTGATAGAAGATGAGTGTGTAGGTAAAATCTGTGTTAAGACAAAAAGAGCTAGGAGCCTCCTCCTGGAGAGAAGTCTTCCTGTACTTGCACAGTCAGCCCAGACACATCAATGAGGCCTTTCCAAGTTCTCTGGCTGGATCCCTCCTGGTGCCCCAGGCTGGGTGACACAGTTTGCAAAGACTCCTCTCTGTTGCTCTCACATTTTAAATTGCATGCACTTCAGCCTGACTACAAATGCATCAGATCTATTCAATCAGGAGTAAAGCAATGGTCCAGAAAATGCCACACGGAAGCAGCTGTAACAACATCAGTGGTGGTGTCCCAGGAGGGAAGGACAAGTTTTGCAGCAGGAGGTGAGTCATATGCTTTTTGCTTCAAAGTACTTGTTTGAGAATATTGCCCACATATTCTGCTGCTGAATTTACTTCCTTCCTACTTCACAGTAAAATGTAATAGTAAGATATTCCCTAAACTCTTTGGGATTTTAATTAATGGGTTTGCCTTATTAAAGTAGAATAAATAAGATGTTACAACTGTTTGTTCCAGTAAGATATTACTTTCCAGATGGGAGGCTCTCTGTTTAGTCCATAGCTTTAAAATCTCTCTTTGGGTAGAGAGATGCTATGTGTAAGTGCTGGGGTTTAACTTACTTTCCTTAGCATCAGTGACTAGCAAAACCATTTAGAAAGGAGACTTCAGAAAATTCCACTGCAAAAATGTCAATAGCAGCTCGCTCTTCCAGTGCCTCTGCAGAGCCCATGCAGAACACACAGCTGCTGCACATTTCCAGCTACCGCTCTCTGTGTACCACAGCAGATTTTTTGTGTTTTCTCTTGACCAACTTCTTGGAAAGGTCCTTTCAGGTGTTTTTGCCATCAATTAACGTAAATTTTAAAGGAATCAGCAGGAATAGTATCAGACAAATTATTTGGAGCAGAGAAGGGAGAAATTTCTCAGCTGAAGAATGGCTGGTAGCTGCCAGATTTCACAACAAGCTTTCAGAAGGAAAGCTTTATCAGAAAGATGTATAAAATCATGCGTACTAACTGCTGAAAAAAATGATAATATGATTTCATTTTACAGCAGTGTAAATCAGAAGTTTTTCTGGAGGAGTCAGTGTCCCAGATTCAATAGCAGAACACTAGTGATTAACATTACTATGAAGCAGACTAAAGTAAAACACATAAACTCTGTGGGGAGTCCTAATGTACTGAGTGCTGCTCACACCTTGCATCTTAATATTTGACTTATTGCCATTTATGGCATTGATTGCTGTAAAACTACCATTTTCTCACAAAAGAAATTAAAAAAACTTATTATATATGGCTCTTTGCTCTCTACCAGCTTATTCAAAGTGTCTGCCAAATGAGGAGGAAGAAATGTTGCATTTCATTTTAAGTTGAATAAGCGAATTTTAAAAAGTTAAGATAATAGAGGAGAATTTTCTGAATGTGGATCAGGTATATCAGTGTTATTTAGTCCAGTAATGAGTAAGGACAGAATTAACTGCATTTCATAACTTGTGTGTGTATCTGTGTGTATGTGTGTCCATGAACACAGATCCTCTGTTGCAATTTTGAGAAATACGTGGAATTCCTTCCTGCTTTAAAATTAATGGTGTCTGTGACACATTTCTTTTCAAAGTACAGTATTACTCAAGGGTACTGTTTTGCTTTTGCTAAATGTATGTGCACTTGCTTGCAACACGATCCCTGCCATTAGTAGTGGCGGGAGGCTCCATCTGAAGGAGCAGTGTGCCTGGACACCACTCTTCACTTTAACCACTTGTTTGGAAACACTCCAATGGCAACAGAGGGCGATTTGGTTATTTCTTTTCCCTTAAAGAGCTCAGAATTACTGGTTTCTCACTTTGTTTTAGTTATATAACAAATAGAGTTATCGAAGTTTCCAAGCAGTATTATCAGAGACAGAAACATCTATCTGAAAGCACAGGGGGTTACATGCCTTGCTCAGAGAATCATAGAACCACACACAGATGGAATTGTGGAATAATAGAATAACAGAATGGCTTGGGTTGAAAGGGACCTTACAGACCATCTAGCTCCCCTCTGCCATGGGCAGGGACACCTTCCACTAGACAAGGTTGCTCACAGCCCCATCTAGCCTGGCCTTGAACATTGCAGGGATGGGTCATCCACAGCTTCTCTGGGCAAATTGTTCCAGTGTCTCACCACCCTCTCAATAATAATTTATTCTCAATATCTAATCTAAACCTCCCCTCTTTCAGCTTTAAGCCATTCTCCCCTGTCCTATCCCTACATGCCCTTGCAGAAAGTCCCTCTCCAGCTCTCTTGCAAGATCTATTTAGGGACTGACAGTCCACTCCGAGGTTTCACTGAAGCCTTCTCTGCTCAAGGATGAACAGCTCCAACTCTCTCAGCCCATCTTCATAGGAGAGGAGTTCCTATCCTAGAGACATTTGATCATCTTTTTGTCCCTCCCCTGAGCTTGTTCCAACAGGTCCATGTCCTTCTGTGCTGAGGGCCCCAGAGCTGGATGCAGTATTGCAGGTGAAATATCTCTAGCACCAGACCAGGTCTAACACATATTTTTTGCATTTAAAGCTTACAGAAAGTTTCCTGCATTATTTTGGTTTCCTTGCACTCTTAATAATTCTGAAATGCTTCTCCTGAGACTGTCCCTAGCCGGCTGGTTGGCTGAGAGTGGTCCTGGCACAGGAAAGATGCAGTTGAGATAAACAGAGGGAAGGTGTGGAGAAAGCCTTCCCAAGACAACTGAGCTCTGGCAGCAGGCTGCCTCTCCAAGCTGCTTGCCCAGGCATTTTCCAGGGTGCTACAGGGCCAACTAGGGACTGAAGGCACATTCAGGTTTTACTTTAACTCCCTTTATCAGCATGGGCAAAAATAATACACTGATTTAGTGATAGCAGTAAGTAAAGGAAGATACTGCTCCAACTGAAGCTCTCATTTCTTTGGGGTGCACTATAAATCATGAGTAATCCTTAGGACTGAATTCCATGTGGATGAACAAAAAGCCTTCCTTTGCTATCCAAGCTTCATAGCAGTCTGGGGCTTCAAGACCTTCAGTTGCAAACTGAGTTGCAAGTAAATGGAAGGTTTTGTGCTTCATTTACATGCCAAAACCACAAGAAGCCTATCTACTTTTACTATTGAACTGGAAGATAAAAGAAAAATTAGAAGGCTTTATCTTAGTTTTTATAACAAAAATCACTCCATCATTTGAGCCAGTTCTATTGATATGCTCTACAATGATTGGCATGTGTCACTGTATGGAGAAAAAGATGGAGCAGATCAAAGATTTTCCATTTTCTTTCTCAGTACTGAGGAAGCATGAAAAAAATTAGAGCCAGACTATAGATGGTGAAGAACCTTATGTGATGGTTTTGTGTGCATTTACATATAGCACGCTGCATGTATCAAGCACAACTAAGCAGCCAAGGGAATGCTATTATATATCTTAAGTTGTCCATCTTTAAACATGCATTTCTGAAAAAATATACCATAAGGAGGGGCAGAACATACAGCAGATGCTCTTGAATGCTGTATTATATTTTTCATCAAGTCACCCAAATTGTGGGTTATAGACAATTGTGTTCACTAAATTAAGGAAATTCTTCTAATCTGGCAAATATAATTAATAATTTGCTGTTTTACCCTCCCTTTACTTCAACACTTCTTTCCTCTTAAACAGGAAACAGGAACTCAAGTGGGCTACACCCCAGTGTTTTCAGCATACCCTGGTGACTGTACAGTTCCACCTGAGGTGGGGGCACTGATGTGGCCATGCTGCCATGCACAGCTGACAGATAACACCCTCTATTGCCCCACACTGTTTAGCACCAGTTTCTACAATCCTCTTACTTAAAGGTCTTAAAGGTCTTTTCCAACCCAGGTAATTCTTTGATTCTGCGACTATGAATTGCTGCTGGAATTCTGTTACTGCTACTTAAGGGAAAAGGAAAGAGAATAATGCAAGACTATGTCAGGGAACATTTTACCAGCTTATAAAGGATGAGCTATCTGACAAATGGTTTACAGGCTGCCTAAACTGTCCTAGATTACTGTTCCTCAGTTTTAATCAGTTTGAAGTGTTTACACAATGCAGGTCACCAAATTGAATCAGATTGAGCCATTAGGCTTGGATCCCAGTCTGGAACATTTTGAGAAGAAGATACTGGTGGACTTTTAAAATCCTGTCTCTCAGACAGCCTTTAACAACAAGATAAATGTTCTGTTCTACATTTTTTACATTTAGATCATATCTGGTGTTAGAAAGAGCCAATTTTAAAGAACCACTTGGTTTTCACACATGACACTTCATCAGTCATATCCCTTGCTCTCACAGCTTGCCTTCTAAAGGCTCTTGTCTTAACATATGTATCTCCCATGGGTCTCTCACATACCCAAATAGACCACTCACAAATGGAAGAGGAAGGCACATCCAAGAACAAGCAATGCTACAGGTGAGTGCTTTTCCATGCCTTGATTCAGAAAATTTTAATTTAGAAATTTTTCAGATTCTGTAGCCTCGCATTTGAACTTTCTAAAGGAAACTTCAAGGAAATAAGATTTGGCACTAACAGTAATATCAGGCTGGTGGGCTGATGTGGACTTCCCACTCACTTTCACATCAGCCTTCTCAGATATCATGGGACCTGGTGGCAAGGGGATCAGTAAAAGAGCTGCTTGGGGGCTGAGCAGGGCTGCTAACAATTCTTCATTTAGTGACAGAGAACATGAGAGTTTATGATTCTTTATTCTCAAGAGATATCATTTATATCTTGGGAAGATCTGGAACAGTGGACCAGAAATGATCTTTTGTGAAAAGTAATTTTCTTACGTCGTGATGCCCTCAGATGGCTGGCAACTGAGAATTTCCCCTGTGACTGTCACCGCAAGGCCAATGGCAAGCCAGATTAGGATTTTGGTCAAGGGAATGAGGAGGACCCTGTCTTTTACCAGGTCATCTTGACTTTGTTTTCAGGCCACACTGCTACAGCAGCTCACAGATATTCTTCCTGCTGTGCTCTGACGCCAACAGTAGCTGTATGGAATGAATATGGTTAGCCCATAGTCCAGTTTCTCTAACAACCACAGGACAACAAGACTTGTCTGACTCTCATTAACAATGTGTTACACTTCGCAGCCTTTCTGAAAAAGGCACAATGTTCTTACAGATCTTTCACTGTGAATGAATATCATCAGGGACTTGGAGAGGGTAACTACTTTCACCCACATATTTACATTAACATGAAACAGTCTTGTCTATAAACTTAAAAGCCCCCAGATTGAAAATGAAGAATATGGTACAGTGAAGTTTGCCAAGCACCCTTTCAGTTGCTTTCTGTTTTGTTTTGGTTGAGGGTTATTTTTGTGGGCACAGATACATTGGATAATGTTCTCTGAATTCTGTACTTCCCTTGAGGCTTTTGCTCTGTGAGCAGGTGTGATAGTTTGGGATCTGAACTGAGCTAAAAAACCACGTTTGTTTCTCTTCTCATGTCATCACTAATGGAGAGAAACTCATTTAGAGTGTTAGACCTGGAATCTCAAAACTTGCAGTTTTGGTCGGCCTTGGTACTTCCATTCTTGTGGGACTGTTGTGCTTATAAGTCTACTCCAACATCAGCCTCTTCCTGCTGCTGCACAGTGTATGCTCCCAATATCTTCCCAGTTACTGGGTGCTGAGGGTTTACTGTCACAGGCATTTCTAACAAACATGATGAAGGACATGAATGCAGCAGCTTTGCCTCTGAGGCACTGGCAGGAGTGGGGCAAACAGATGCTGGGCTCCCCTTGTACCATGCTAGTGGGAGCTAGGCAGCTCCAGGGGGGTGGGGAAGGAGCCTTTCCCAGGGGACACAGGAGGGACAGAGACACCTGAGCCCCTCCTGCAGATTATTGGAGATGAATATCAGGGCAAGTGACATGATGGAGGCCTGCAGACTTGATTCTCCTGGCAGAAGCAGGATACTGGCATCAGGTGAGGGTGCAGAACAGGACATTGCAGCCCCAGGAGTGGGCAGGTGCCCAGTCCTTAAGCAAGGAGGAAGCTTCTCCTTGTGCTGCTGCATCTGCTGCAGATTGATGGAAGACCTGTCATTCTTTAGTGAGAGACTTCAAGGAAAGTGTGCAGTCTTGTTATAAAAGCTCACTGAAAGGGGTGGGGATTTAGCCTTGTATGAAGCTGAGCAATTGAATTATGGCTAAAATGGGACTGATATGCAGCTGCAAGTTTTCCATGCAAGCCCAAATAATGTCCACCTTAGAAATCCTGGAGCTGCAGTGTGCGGCAGGGTTTATAGCCTGTGAGATATGGAAGTTAATTACAAACAGGATTTGCAATTCTTTTGGGGTGGAGAGACACTCTTGTGCCAAAATTTTCACTTGCAAATATTTTAAAATGTCTCACACCACAGAAGAACTAAATCTGATTTTTCCAGGCATATAATGACTTGTACTAATTAAAGAACACTGCTCATATCTGGGCCCAATAAAAGTAAGTGAACAAAGCAAATAGACATGCAAATAAAAAAGGAGATCTGATATGGCATGGTGTAAAGTTTAATCCAAATAAGGCTATGAGTGGGCTCTTCATAGTCCTTCATTGACAATAAAAAATGTATTTAAGGCAGTAAATGTACAACAGCTGGCAGATATCATGTGCCAAGTCTTATTTTAGATTAACAAGAGAAAACTGAGGCTTATTAAACTGCTGCAGTGATTCCCAGAATAGCTAGTTGGATTTTTAGAACTTCTTTCTGGTGCTACTAAATTAGTACATTAGTACTTTAGGGAACCTGTGGCCTTCAAAATGAAAGAGTACACAAAAATTGTTGGATTGATGGAAACAAAGCAAAAAAAAACCTGAGAAAGGCAAACAGCCCATCCCAGCATCAGTTCACTTAAAATGACTGAGAAGCAGGCAGGAAGGCAATTCATTATTTAGCTCATCATCCTTGCACAGACAGGAGAGTGTGACAGCCAGTTTAATAGCCTCTGAAATGTTTTAATGAAATTTCTGTTTTTAAATGCTATTTACTGTCTGCTTCCAATGGCATGCATTTTAGAAAAGTTAATGACAGATTTTTAAAGCCATGTAAATGTTATAATACATATTTTTAGTTTTAATTTTTAAAAGAACAACCAGATGAAAACAAACCCTGCAGAGAAAACAGAAAAATTCTTATTCCTCAGGATTCTACTATTTTCTTTTTGTTTGCCTTTTTCGCTAATAGAAATATTAAAATAATTCAAGTTACAACTGTACCTTCAGTCACTACCAGTTGAATGGAAAAGATTTTTTAAAAAATTAACTTAAATTTTTGCTGAGACGAGCAGTGTAGCTCAGCCTGCAAAGTGACTGAAGGGGTGGACCACGGGGTCACAGAATCACAGAATATTCTTAGTTGAGAGACACCCACAAGGATCATTGAGTCCAACTCTTGACCTTGCTCAAGACAGTCCCGAGAGTGACACCATGAGCCTGATGATAATATGATGATAATGCCAAATGTGTCAAGCAGTGGAGAAGTCCCTGTAAGATTTGTAATCAGGTTTGGTTGTCTGCAACCTCATTGAAGTCTAAATGAAGGTGCTGCATGTAGGTGTAAAGAAATTCCTGATTTTTCCATGCAATAATTGTCCTGCAGCTAAGGGAAGCTCAGCAGGTGAAATCCCCAGTGTGCTGGATGTGCAGGTTTAGAGCAGTCAGGCTGTATAATCACCCAGGGGCAGTTTGGCTTGCCATGATGTAGAGAGGTGGCGGCCGAGGAGCTCCCCTGGTCCCCTTGGCAGCTGGTGCTACCAGGACACTTCTGTTCCATGCCTGGATTCTGGTCTGAGGTCTGACCTTCCTCTTGAGGGGCTTCTTGCCCTTGCCTGCAGGTTTTTGTACGGGCTCATCCCTCTAAACTTCATGGTTGTGCTCCGCAATTGTGATTTAATTTTGCGATGAGTGAGCAGCAATGCTGGAGAATTTTCCTGGAGCAACACTGACCTGGAAATTCTCCATCTCAACCTGTCAGAGTTGGATTTTACCCACCTCCTTTTGGCATGAATACTGCTTGCAATTCAAAGGGTTTTTAGATAGCAATATATGATTATAAAGTCTGGGTATGTTTGGTTTTCTTTCCGATCTGAATGCACAGATATGCACAAAATAGTGAATTGGGACATGTCCCTAAGATGTTTTAAAAAGTGCTTGTAGCATTAAAACACACAGTATGTGTTTTCAGATATAAATACAAACATATGACATGAATTTTTTTTTTTTGTTCTTTCTTTCTTTTTTTTTCAGCTTTACAAAGTAATAAACCCCTAACTGTAGAAACATGGGCAGGAAATATAAAAATAAGGTTCAGTCTGAAGAAGAGTGGGCTGATACATCAGATGAAAAAATAATTCAAAACATATATATTGAAGAAGAAAAATAAAAGATAATTGAAAAGTGGTAATATAGAAGAGACCTAAGGGTAGCATTAGACAGGAAATTACAAAGCCATTTCAAATGCAATGTAATCATTATTTACATGAAATAATAATAATAACAATAATAATAATCTTTTATCTATCTGACTGAAGATCTCATAATGATTCATTGGCTTCATACATTGCAACCATTTTTTCCCATCGCTGTGAAACATTCGTCTTCAAGATGTGTTTTCTTACATTTCATATTTTTGCTCCCCTTAAAATGCATAGGATCATTTGTAATTCTATTTTGCTGCTTGGGTTTCTGCTGCAGGAGGCTTTTGGTTTTGCTGCTTGGGTTTTTGCTGGGGGTCATGGCAGGACTGCCAGTGCTGTTGGAGGGGTGAGAGCAGTGACTGAATTGTGTCGAAGCCGTGTTTGTGTGTTCAGAGGAGCTGCTGGTGGGAATCACCCTTCCAGGGACCTCCCAATTTCCTTTTAAAGCTGCCTTAGTTTTGCAGAAAGCATTCAGCTGGAGCTTTCCCTAGAAGCTCAGTGTCCTGTTCCTGTATGCAGCTGTTCAGGGAGCCCTGAGAGAGAGGAAGTTTTCATTGGTAGAGATTTTCAAGCAAATACTGGGCTGGTTTGGAGAGAAATGGCTTGTGCCAGGGTTAAACACCATGGGTTTACACTCAACAAACAGACAAGCTTTGAGCAATTTCATAGCACCTGGGTGATTCATGAATAGAACTCATTAATTAAAAGCTCAACAAAGGACCCATTATTATGTTGTTTTTTTTTAAAAAAAGCATTCCAATTTGTCATTTTGGGGGTGGTGAACTCTTGCTGGGTGTGCTTATTCTTAATTCAATAATCATAGAGCCCCATTTGCCTATGTGGATATTAAAATCAACCATTCAGAAAACAGCACCAGGGTTAGAGGAATACTTACTACAGATATTCTCTGCTACTTCCTGGGATTTCAGTTAAGGTATAAGTACACTTTTAAATGCCTTCATTTTCTACAGACATTAATTTTATCCATAATATTAAAATAATATCCTGTTACCCTTCTCATCAGCACTCTACGATTTTATCAACTGGCCTGATTTAGCTTAAATGCATGAAAATGTATTGTAGAACACACACACAGAAATAAAACCCACTCACTTTCTCATATGATTTTTTCCAGGATTCTTTATAAGCAGAGATACTTGCTAAGAACAAGACAGAAAATAGGACTCCTGAGGAAACACCCAGTGTTCAAAGACAACAGCTGCATGCACACCACTGCAACACAGAGTAGAAGCTGTCAAATGGTTTATTCTGAGGGAAATTATTTTTCTGTGTATCTGGAAAAAATGTAAGGAGAAAGAATTTCAAATACATTTGTGAGTAACTCATCATTCCTCTGCTGGTATGTACCTCTGTGTGTACCTACGTACTACTTTCCGTTTATGTAATGGGGATTTTCCAGAGGGAGGTATTCACCACTGAAGCATTTGGATCCTGCAACTGCAAGCTTTGGGTTTAGAAGCTGGAGAGAGTCCAGATGTTTCCAGCTTTTGTCAATTCCTGCTCTCTGAATTGCTTTGGATGCCTACTGCAGTTCCTACAGTTCACACATTGCCATTCTTGCAGTTTAGCAAAAGAAAAGGAAATAATCTTGACACTATTCTGCTGTGCTTGCTTTGGAAGACACAAAGAGTTGGAAAAGTTCTGTGTTGCATGTTGAACTAATAATGCCTGTAAGGCTTTTTGTGGCCTTATGTAGAAAAGGGTTTTCTGGAGTGCTTGAAATGCACAAAATAGCTGTGAGGACAGTCTGGACTCTGAAATGGGTGGCCTTTTCTTCTGGAGGTATTCCAGTGACCTGTCTAGTGCCTTTCTAAACCCCTGTAAACTTGTAGCTGCAGTGGGAGTTTCATAGCTCAAGAAGGCATTTCCACGTTCATCCTCTCCATCACTGATGACTGTAGGACAATTATCAAATCTCCACCAATACTCTCTGTTCTCAGGCTGAATTGTGCTTGTCTGTTTAACTGTTTTTATTCCTGATACAGGAGATACTCCCTATGGCTAGGAACATATAGGTAGCATTTCTTTGCTTGTTTTGCAGTTCTCCTATACCTTTTTAAGACTGGGAAATCAGAAGTGTCCACACCATTCAAGAAGCGGGCAGTGTAAGATTTTAGACCAGGGACACATAGAACACAATGACGACCTGAGTACCTGTGCTCTGTGCAGGGGGGACACCTTGTGCTGCTCATGGAGCAATCTGGCAGGTCCAGAAAGGTGTTTAACCCACCTTCTTCTCCCAGTGCCATTATATGTCAGGGTCACTGCTGCAGATCCTGCTCCATGTTAAGCTCCACACTATAACGTAAAAAAGAGAGAAGCATCCCTCGTATAAGGAAAGAAGCATCATGAGGGAAAACACTGTGTCTTTGAGAAAATTATTTGAAACCTGAGTTTGTGTGGTCAGATAATTTCTAAATTTTCTAAACCACTCACAAAACCACTTTATGTCTTAATATTTTCATCTCTGCAATTTTTGTTGGCCACAAACTATTCAGCAATAAATCATACATCTTGATTTTAGATTTTTTTTTTCCTGTAAGTTAACCTTTTTCAAGAAATACTGCACTTTGGGCCTGCCTATTTTTTTATTTTGTTGTTGTTGCTGGTTTTTGTTGTTGTTGTTTGTTTGTTTGTTTTTAAATCTGTAGTGCAATTTACTATGTGGTTATATACTTTTAACATCGCAAGTGTCCATGTTAGGAGCTTACCTTCTCCCCAAATGGAGGAAATAGAGGCCTGTGGTGAAAACTTTTAGCTGTCTTTCCATATAAAAATCAAATGCAGTTAACCACAGCAGAGGATCCAAGGCTATGTAGATGTTAACACGCTTAAACGATTTTCCATCATCTAAGACTACTATGTCTTTCCTGCTATGGTTGCCCATGAAAACTGGATCTAGCTTATATGTGTTACCATCATTCCTGCAATGTAGAGATATTTATTATATGTTTTATTGTTTCAACTTTTATGGCTAGCAGCAGTTCAAACAAAATGATTCATTTAAATACCTGATTCTATGATAAAATGTTGGATACTACCAAAGATTGTGTCCCTCCAGGCTATAAGGTTTCCCAAGACTGCAAAACAGAGGTGTTGTCTCTTCTCCAGTTCCCTTGTGACTTTGGATGTACTCATCAGAATTCCCAACCCTTTGTTGTGCTCATTTTCCTATAAAGCAAAAAACTGAAGATGATATATTTAACAGCGGCTGTAAGTGGCACTTTGATGGTAGAAAAGATTTTGCCTTTTTAGCAATACAGCAGGCCTTGCTCTTCTCTTATCAAAACTGTAAATAGAAGCAAAATACTGCCAGTGTTAATAATACCTATCTTTATTAAACTCAGCTTGAAATGACATGGTTTCCTGTTAATGTTATATAAACACCTGAGTTAATGAAGTACCAGCTAGCAGTGCAAAGTGAAACACTTGGAAGTTTGGAGCAGTTTCAGGAAAATTCTAACATGGACCTTAGATGTGGAAGCTGAAAAGCAGCTGCCTAAACTCTGCCTAAACTCTGGATGCCCAAACACCATTATTTTACTCCAAGGTTCCCAGGGGCTTTCTGTGCAAATGCAAAACATCTTGGCATCTGTCTCAGGACTGAGTAATTACTAATTAAGTATAGAGAAATACCTAATGGCATCCCTATGCTGAGTACTCCCAGGTGGCCATCTTTACTGCTAATCCATGCGTTATGTGAGATGGGAGAAGGCAGGAGTGCATTTTACCTTTCTTCTTTAAACTGTGTTACTACACAGAGGGTTGGGGGTGAGGAAGAGCTAAGAATCTGTGCTACACAGTGTGCAAGATGCCATAAGGACAAGAAATGAGGTTTTCCCTATTTCCTGCACTCTTGATGAGTCATCTTGATGACAGCTCATTTCCCTCTTTCCTCTTTTCCCATGCCCGTCTCTGCTCCTGCCTGCTGCACTACAACTCTCCTTCTCACATAATTCTTTATTACTGCTCTTTCATTACCAGCTCTCTATCATCGGGTCACTGCTTCTACCCTGCCTTCAGATCCCAAGCATTTGAACAGGGGGATCTTAACATGCACACAGCTTTCATATCCAGACCTATGGGAGTAGTTCCTTTTTGCTACAGTTGCACAGAGCACATCGAGAGGGTGAAGAGCCAGTGGAGAAATTACAGAGTAAGTCCCAATAAAACTCTATTGTCCACAGGAAATTGAATTTGTCAGGGGTTTGTAAGATAATGTACTAGTGATTTTCTAAGGGACTTCAA
The DNA here is from genome assembly GCA_013397075.1 of Rhabdornis inornatus. NCBI lineage: Eukaryota > Metazoa > Chordata > Aves > Passeriformes > Rhabdornithidae > Rhabdornis > Rhabdornis inornatus. Next base: position 121,021 of record VWZS01004365.1, read on the forward strand.
AAAGTACATCCTACCTCTTACCTTTCTACTAAATTCGAGATCTTCCTTCCTACTAAGCAGAAGAATTTCTCAATACAAATACCTTTTGTATTGAGAAAAAAAAAATTCTCTAACATAGAGAGAACATGTATTTTCCCTTGACCTTATCCTGGACAAAAGCCACAGCTGGGGTTTTAAAGCCTGCATGTGGAAAATTAAAAAGGGATCAAATTCCCTCTTGACTTAAAAGTGCACAGAAACTGCATCTGCTTAAGCTATTGGCAAAACTGGCCTCTCATATCTTTCTCAAAAACATTTCAAAGTGATAACACTTTTAAATATAATTCTCAGTATGGTTAGTGAAAATGACTACTTGAATCATGTTGATTTAGGAAGTGTTTGTCATACAGCACTGGCTGTTATGAGTTTTTCTGTGACGGTGTGTAGCAACCTGTCTGAAGCGCTTTAGCACAAAATGTGCTCCAGACTCTCCCTATTGCTCACTTCTGAGTTTCAATCCACTGAATCATCTCACATGGTATCAGAATGCATTTTTTGCAATCTTCATGACTTTGTCTGCTGCTTTAACAGCATATATGCCCGGGTACAGTTCAGCTATTATGGAATTCAGGAATAGGTGGTAGCACAAGATGACCCAGCAGAGATTTGTGCTGAGATTAGAAAAACTGAGATCATGCAAAGAATTTCTGTACAAAACTGTAAATACATGATAATAATTCAACTGAAAATGCTGAAGCTTAAAAAAAGTAGTTAAAAGGATATCTTCAAAACCTAGGTGTATTTTTTAGCTAGAAACATTTTTAAAAAATCAGCAAAGAACAGCTGATTTTGAGAGAGGGTAAGGTGAGCAGGGAGTATATTGCTGTTCACTCGGGCAGCGTGAAGGTCTTTGGTGAATAGGTTTTGTTCTTTGCATGCCTCACTCAGCTGCTTTCCTGGTGTGGCGTAAGTTAGAAGTGGAGCTGCGTGCTTTGCTTCCTTTCCAAACATCTGCCCTCGAGGATGTTTTTGTTTGTGCCTGCCCCAGAAACGCGGGAGCACGGAGCTTCCAGCTCTGTCCCCTCCCGAATCCAAGCTGTTGTGGAACGGCCGTCTCCTCCCTGCCCTCCTGCTCTCAGTGTCGGGGGCCCTGACAGCCCCGAGTGTCCCTGACAGCCCCGGGTGGCCCTGATAGCCCCGAGTGGCCCTGATAGCCCCGGTGGCCCTGGCCGGGAGCATCCCAGGGCTGTGTTTTCCTGCCCCCTCTAGGCAGCCCCGGCGAGGCAGCAGGGTCTCGCTCTGACTCAGACAGGAGTAGGCTGTAGGGCAGAGCCTGTCCCTGAACGGGATAAAGGTGCTGGCCTGGCACATGTCAGCACAGCAGAGATGTTCTGACACTTGCATGAGATGCTTCTGGCTCCTTGCGAGGGCTTGCACCAGCATGGCCTGTGAAGCAAGGCGTCCCAACCCTGCAGAGAGCAAATTCATCCCCCCGGGGCACTGGCACAGCCTGGCCCGGTGTCCCAGCCCTGTGCTGCTACCAGGGAATCAACAGACATTTTGCAATATCTGCTCTCAGTCCCAAACGTGGCAACACATCTCCGATAATGCAATTCAAGAGCACTCAGCAAGCTGTGCCCTTGTCTGGCCAAGTCTTTTCCTAAACAAGCTGGCTTTATGAAAATATTTGGGTGAACTTCTGCTATGGCATTGGGCTTCAGTGGTGTCAGCTTTGTTTAAATGTAAGAATGTTATAAAGAGAGCATTGAAGAGCAGTGCTGGGCAGAGCTCTGGTGGCCAGGGGGTGAGAGGTTTGTACCAGAGATGGGGAGGGAAATGCAGTAGTGCTGCAGCTCTGTCTGTTCCCTCACAACTGCCGGTACTTTGCTGTGTTTCCTTTCTGTTTGTTTTTCTGCTTCCCCTCTAAAGTTTTTGCATCATGCTGGCATCTTTCCCGAGCTGAGGCTCAGGCACAGGCACTAAATGCTGTTGCCATGGGAAGGGGCTGTTTGTTACCTGTTGCACCAGGCTCCCCAGCTGGGGAGGACAGGTCCCGGTTAAGTCAACACACTGCTGGAAAAGTGCGTGAACTTTTGTGATATACACACTGGGGGGAAATAAAAGAAGGCGGATTTTGGCTGCTTTGAATGCACTTGAACTGGGCAGTGCCCATACCACAGCTCTGACTAACCCATTTGGCACAGCCAGGATCCCCAGGGCTGGGTTCTCCTTGGAGGTAAAGCACAGCACTCTTGAAGTACCTTGGAGGTACTGGAGAGGGTGGCTCCAGATGGCAAAGGGCAAGCACCTGAGCAGAGCCTTTGTTCACCTTGTGGTTTCCAGGGTGTTGAGGAAAGCCCAGCTGAAGCCTGGCAGCGCTCCCTGCCTCAGCCACTGCAGCTGAATGGGGTGCTCTGGAGGAGAGAGATGTTGAGTGCAAAAGCTCTGATCATGCTGAAATTTTATCATGGAAATTGACTTTGTGCAATTAATAAGAACAGGAAATACTTCTTGTTTTCTCTCAGGAGGGGAGCATTAAGTAATGGCTTTATCTTAATTTTTCAGGCTTTGCCCTAGGGACCAAAATTAAATGGCTGGAAGCCAGCGGAGACTTGAGAACTGAAGCATTAACACTCTGATAAATAAAAAAGAATTCATTTAATTAGTTTTGCAGCTGAAAAATAATGAAGCTCTACATGCCAAAAAGCTGTAATGGAGTAATGGAAAGGCCTGTGCTTATACAATGGAGCCTGATTGCAATCTCAGGGCTCCATTTGTATTCGTTTGTAGCATGAAACAAAGGAAGGTGTTTGGATTCTCTCTCTTTATATAAAGCCTCTGCTCCAGCACTCTGGGCTGGTCTTCAACCAGGCTTCCCACAGTCCTACTGCCAAATCTACAAAATTTTCCTGGCTGACATTCAGGAAAGTACTGCTCGGGCTCTAGGATGGAAAGTTAAAAGACTTTGCCTGGTTACTCTGAAACATATACAAACAGTACTTGACGTATGGCATTGATTCATCCTGCACAGGCTGTCCCTGCTATATCCCAGGGGGATACAGCATTGTAAAGTTCCCTAAAAGCATCTCACTCACTAGTGTTACAATCTAGTCACCTTTAACACTTGTAGGGATGCTTTCCCTTGCAGGATTAGCAGCATGTAGCCGGACTGTAGCACTCATTGGATCCAGGGTGGGATTAGCCCGAGATAAACAGCCCAGATGCATTTATAAAAAGCAGTGCTATGGTCAAAAATACCATTATTTACTGTGACTAAGAGGCTGTCCTGACTGTTGGAGGAGTGATAGACACTTCAGTGCTCAGAGCTCCTATTTCGTGTTGCAGAGGGCTAGTAGAGTTTGAGTCACAAGCTCGTATTTATTTACTGTATTGCTATCCAATCAGTAGCAGTTTAAAAAAAAAAAAAAAAAATCTCTGTTCAGGGTAGCAAATAGTAAAGGAATAGGAAATGTCTCCCTGCCATGAACAGTCTAACAGATATGCACATTGTTTATAAAATCACATTGTCTCTGTGAAGACAATGCTCAGCTGGGCAAATGCATCTCTGCCTTTGCCCAGAGATCACCTCTTAGGGAGCAGGACTTGGAGGCTGATTCTGTGGCTGCCCTGCTGTGCTAGTGTCCAGTGGGAGCAGGGACAGCATGCCAACAGCTGCCTGCTTCTGGAGGATTTGTCCTGGAAGGGGCACTGTTCCCCACGATGCAGCCACCTCCACAGAGGAAGCAATGTAAACTGTGCTCTTTGCAGCACTCCTCCCAGCCAGGACAGCCTTGGTTCCTGCCATATGCCTCAGCATTTCTATTTGCTTCTCCATAAATGGCCTGGATATATAAAGACAAGAATTTACCCTTTGCTCATCACTGCTTCGATCTAGCTTCTGCCCACAAAGAGCAGGACTGGTGTTTTTCATACTCAAAAAGCACTTGTGTAGTCTGCAGTCAAAATGACACTGAGGAGAAGAACCCAATGAAAAATCAGATATTGTTCTTAACCAGAACCCCATGAGAAAGCACAATGTAAGGTATTGTCCATACTTGGAGTTAGAAAAATGTAAATTAAACAGCAAAAAGCATCAGACTGGCTTAAAATTGAAGCACTGCTGGTTTTATATTCTTACATCTGGCATTTTCAGGCTTTAGGTCAAGTTGTCTGACCTCTCTGGTCTTAAACCTTCTCTTAAAAGTGAATTCAGTGTCTTAAGGACAAACTACATAGTTCTGGAAGCTAGGACTCCCCAGATATTAAAAAAAAGGTAAAAAAAAGAGGCAACATTGGAGCACTGATGTCAGGAGCCATCACCCATTTTCAGTTTGTTAGGAGTCAGTTTGGATTGACTTTCCCAGCTGCAAGCTATGATGGAGAACAAATATGGCTTGTATACTGTCAGTTCCACGGCAAAGGGGTAGAATCCTTTCTGTATGAAGCTGCCATGTGCAGAAATCAAACAGGAAGATATAATTGCCACTTACTACAACAACCAAAAGGCAGTCAATAAAGAAGAAATCCTATGAAAGTTAGGAAAATAGAAAAAAATATTTATCATAGAATCATGGAATGCTTTGAGTTGGAAGGAACCTTAAGCACCATCTAGTTCCAACCCCCCTGCCATGGGCAGGGATGCCACTCACTAGGCGAGGTTGCTCAAATCCGCATCCAGCCTGGCCTTGAACTCTTCCAGGGATGGGGTATCCACAACTTCTCTTGGAAACCTGTTCCAATGCCTAATTACCCTCATGGTAAAGAATTTTTTCCTAACATGGAATCTAAACCTCCCCTCCATTAGTTTGAAGCCATTGCCCCTGTCCAGTCACTACATGCCCTTGTAAAAAGTTCCTCTCCATCTCTCCTGAAGGCCCTCTTTATGTACTGGAAAGTGCTCTAAGTTCTCTCTGGAGCCTTCTCTTCCTCAGGCTAAACAGTCCCAACTCTCTTGCCATCTTTTCTAGCAGAGGTGTTCCAGCCCTCTGATCATCTTTGTGGCCTCCCCTGAACTTGCTCTGAGAGGTTCACATCCTTTTTAAGTTGGGGGCCCCAGAGCTGGATACAGCACTCCAGGTGGGGTCTCACCAGAGTGGAGCAGTGGGACAGAACCCCAGAATCCTCAACCTGCTGGTCACACTGCTTCTGATGCAAACCAGGATATGGTTGGCATTCTGAACTGCTGCACATTGCTGGGTCATGCTGAGCTTCTTGTCCATCAACACCCCAAGTCCTTCTCCTCAAAACTACTCTCAATTCCTTCTCTGCTCAGACTGTACTTGTGTGTGGGGTTGCACTGAGCCGGGTGCAGCACCTTACACTTGGCCTTGTTGAACTTCTTGAGCTTCACATGGGACCCCCTATCAAGCTGATCCAGGTCTCCTTGCACGACATCCCTTCCTTCCAGCGAGTTGGTGGCACCACACAGCTTGGTGTCATCAGCAAATTTACTGAACATGCCCTCAATCTCACTGTCCATGTCACCAACTAGGTGTTCAATAGGGCCATATTACCAATCCAAGAGACATGAGCACAAAGCAAATAAACAACTGTATTCATAGAGTCAAAAAAGGATGAGACATTTGTTTATAGCTTTACTTGGTTGCATTTAAGTTGGGCATTTTATTTATTTATTGTGCAATATTGTTTATGGGGGATGGCTGGTACCCAAAGTTTTGAACAAGCACCTCTCTGTTTAAAATTATAAAATATGAAAATAAAAGACTGAGCAGACTTTTAAGGAATAATGAGTATTTAGGGACAGAAGAAAGCCCCAGAAAACCTTAACACAGGCTGAAGTGTTTTGTCTCATTGTTTTGCAACTGCTCTTACAACTTGTCTTTAAGCATATACTGAAAGGGATACAATCTTGATTACAGATGTGAACAGACAGATAATCCATCACTTCATGTGATGACTTCTTTAAATAATTATGTGTCCTGATTTTAAAAGACTTTTTTCCAAAAGCTACATTTTTCTTTTGACTTGTCTGACCTTCTTCTGTTGGCTCGTGTTGTGTTTGGCCTCTTAGTACCAGGAATGTCTTTCAGTAAGATATTTATGCCCATGTGTGGCAAAAACATGCTGTTTTTTCAAGGCTAGTGTTTTTCTCAGGGGAAAAAAATAGAAAATAAGTAATTTTGTATTGGATTGAACTGAAGTGTTGTGAGGAACCTTCTGTGTCATGTGCATGAATAATCATCTTCCTGCCACTCTCAGCTCTAGAAAATCTAAACCCCAGACCAACACAGAAGATGTGTATGGTTATTATTTAGTCAGTGGCTGTATTATTCAGAACCTGTGTCTTCATGGATTGAAAACAGATTAAATGCCTTTTGCAAAATACATAGACCAGTTCACCAAACTGCGGGTTGTCAGATGTCATAGAATCACAGAATATGCTGAGTTGGAGTGGACCCAGAAGAATAATCAAAGTGGAACTCCTGGCCCTGCACAGAACAACCCCGAGTCACACCATATCCCCAAAAGCACTGTCCAAACACTTCTCGAGCTCTGTCAGGCTGGTGCTATGACCACTTCCCTGGGGACCCTGTTGAAGTACTCAGCTACCCCCTGTGTGAAAACCTTTTCTGGATATCCAGTTTAAACCTCTCCTGACTCAGTTTCGTGCCTTTTCCTTGAGTCCTGTCACTCATCATGAGACTGAAGAGGTTGGTACCTGCCACTCCCCTCCCCCTTGTGAAGGTGTTGAAGGGCATAATGAGGCTTTCAGTCTCTTCTTCTCTAGGCTCAACAAACAAACAAGAAAAAAAATGGTTGTGTTTAAGTAGACAGGTTTTTTTATCCTGTTTCTGTGATTCAACCAATGTTCTCAAATCCAATGTTGCATGGAGCCTTGTTATTTTGTATGTAAGTGTTTAAAATCCAGTGTCAAGTGCTCCTGCAGATCTAAAAACGTGTTAAAAATCAACTGAAATGAGTGGAACAATTTTTGAATAGTATTTCTATTCAAAGCAATTGCACAAAAAAAAAAAGTACAAGCAATTGCAATGATGATGTCAGGTAGCCTTAAATAGAAACAGTCCATGCCACAGCACAGAAAAGCACCATCAAGCTTTGAGCCAGATCTGCTATTTAGTGCTGTGAGTTGCAGCAGTAGAAGTAAAAATCTTACGGATGGCTTAAGTCTAAATATCATAAAAGAAAGACTAAGAAACTGGTGTTTTGATTGTAGGCTGTTGCCATTGCACTTACAAAAATGGTATCAGATTCAAGACAAGTGTAATACCGATGTGGACATCAGAGACAAAATGAGGAACAATTATCCGTGAAATAATTGTGATAATCTGGTAAGATATGTAAATCAAATGGTTAGTTTTTATTTTTGTCATCTTTGTGACTAGAGCAGTGATTTCCACAGATAAATGGTATGTTTCAACAGTACCCTCACCTCCCAGCTTTGAGTTCTTGGATTACGTCAGAAAGCCAGGTTTGTAGGAAATGATGTAAAAAGTTCCCTAAGTCAAACGAAATAAATGAGAGCAGTGGCAGTGCTGGGCTTTGCTGCAACATCTCTGTTCTAGCTGTGCCCAGCAGGTCTGTGGTAGGGCTGCCCCAATATTACTTGTCCGAAACAAATAACATGTCTGTAAGGTGGAGTGTTCAGATAAGGTTCTGGAGTCTTATTGCCATGTGAAGACCGCTGTTAAACCACCTCAAAGACCTATGACAGGGCACTGTAATTCAAAATTGTTTTTCTGGAGTGCAGCAGCCTTCCATCTGGTACTTTGAGATCAAAAGGAGCATTTTTCTGGTTCAGAAAACACTGCCTTCTCAATAAATTGATGGCAGCTACATAGGCTTTTGCTCTTCCAACAGAATATTACAGATTCCAGATCCCACAGCACATACACGTGAATGACAAGTTTTTAGAATGGGGTGTGAAGTCTAACCATTTACTGTTTTCAGATAGGATGTTAAAAAGTCAAGACAATAAGCAGCGTAAAAATAATCACAGAACCCATTTACAAAAGGAAAAAAAATTGAACTGCTAAAAAACAGGAAGTTCTTGAAAATGCTTGTATTTGTAACTACTATTCAAATTTAACAATAGACTGTGAGAATGTGCCCAGTATAATAGCTGTTAGGAGTGTCAGATACAGAAAGGAAAATCTGCTGCTGAATGGGAGGTCTATCCCAGCAATTTTCAGCATGTCAGAGAATTCATTTCAGTGTTCAGTTTTGCTCAGCATTTGGTCACCATTGCTTAACACCTACAAGGATAACCTCCTACCTTCCAATCTAAAAAACAGTGAGCGTAGTTTTCTTGTTACTGACACCTCTGTCATAAGGAATATTCCCATTCAAAGTCATCTGAGGAGCCGATGTAACTGCAAGGCTAAACAAGTCTGGTGTGTTCGTGGCTGTAACCAAAATGTGTTTACTGGCTCACCAGACCTCACTCTTGTGGTCTTGCTGTCATCATTTATAATCTGCTTTTGTTCTGTGTGATTTAGCCTGTGAACGCTTTTGGCATGATACTTTCATTTATCATGTTTTCACAGCACTTACAAAATCTTCGGTTTCTTAATGTTTTATTATCAGCAAAAGAAGAAAAAGAAATATTGCATGAAGTGCCAAAATCAAGCATTGCTTAAAATTGATATGAGTTGGTATTTTTAAATGTGAATGTTCTAATTTTGTGTTCCTGGACTCACAGGTTCTGTGTCTCATTCTGCTGTTGCATCCTGCGTTACCATGGGCACTTGGACATGGACTCATTCTCATTCTGACAAGATTAGGAGATCATCTTCCCTGAGATCCTTGTACAATGGGGAGAGGTGAAGAGTGTGCTTGAATTCTCAAGTCTGTCCAAAAAGTCTCAGAGCTATAATCTGAGGAAATGGCTTCCATTGTCCTCTACCACAATTATATAGTTTGTGAGATTTATGTTGTCCAGATTTCTGCTACCAATGCATAAATGTAGTCATAGTGAGGTGAGAAATTGTGATTGTAATATTTGGAACTTTGACATTGCTGCATAAACTAGAAATTTTAAAAAATTTCAATAAAAGAATGTTTTAGTGAAAAGCTGCTTGGTATATTTCTTTGAAAAAGTATTTTGTATTATTGACTATGTATAAAAATTTATTTACAAAATTAAAAATCTTAAAAATACACAAATACTATTTTGAAAGAGGATATTATGCTAATTTTATTGAAAATTATTTGATGCAAAATATTTTTTTTTAAATTTTAAACTTCAGCTTATAGAAGTTAAATTACCTGTTGGAAGAGAGGTTCCTTTGAGACTTTCAGGTTCTTATATCTAGAAGCCTATGGTTTATATTACAGAGAGAGAAGAAATTAGTTAGAAAACCATCTCAGAGCCACTCTGATAAACTGTTACTGAATTTTAGTCCATGGGAAAGGGAATCTGTAATCCAAACCTGTGACTGTACCATCATCAGTTCAGTGTCTGTATGTTACACTGTTTTGCAGGTCAAACTAATCTGTGTAGCTCAGGCTGTCCATCACCAGAGGCTCTCCGGCTTGCCACTGGTCTGTTGACAGGCTGAGACCAAGCCCTTCTCCTGAAAGCTACCTTCTGCCAGATTAATTTATTTTGTGTGGTTTATTTGAAAGCAATGGGTAAGTTTGCTGAGGCCAGAGCCATATTCCAAACACCGGAGGCACAAATGGGATTTATGGCACTTATAAATAGGATCACAGGCCTGATAGAAATTGTAGGGTTTTGCTGGTGTTTGGGAGCATGCACATGATGAGGATGGGGTTACCAGCTCAGTGTGCCTGAGAACATCTGGTCTGGCTGAGACATCAAAGAGGCATTGCCACTGCCTAGCAGGCAACATGAGTAGCCTGGTTCCCCAGTTGTCCTGATACTGAGGAAAGATGAACATCCAGAAAGCAAATCAGAACAAAGAGTCTAATGTGTTGAGGAATATGACATTTTCTGGTTTTTTTTGGGTTTTTTTCATTTGTGGAATTAAAATGGTGAGATTAAGCTCAAGGACTACGCTCCTTTGATAATACCCAAATTTCTCCAGTGTAAAATATTTCATTGAAAAAATCATAATAAGCTCTAGTGAAAATTTGCAGGTCAGGGTAAATAAATGATGCAACAAATTTATAGAGCAGGCTTCTCATAATCCGCAGCCTTTGAATCAAGAAAACATAAAAGATATATGATGTTTTATCTCCAATTAATGGGATTCGGTGCAAGAATTATTGGGTAAAATTTGATAGCCTATGCTATGCAGGTCAGACTAAATGTTCACACTGGCCCTTGACCTTTGCAGCTATTAATCTTTCATGAGAGCAAAGCCATAAAAGACAGATGAATGCAATAAAAGGGAACTGCTGTCTCTGGAGGACTATTTAGAAGGTTCTCTTGAATTAGCTAATGTGAGGAAAAGACGTTTTCTGATAGAAAGGCCTTCAAATCCCCAAAGTTACGCAGATTATCTTTCATTTTGACACGAGAGGAAACTGCATTTTGGTTAAAAATATTGTTTACTAATATCTTCTTGTTTCTAATCATTTGGAATGTGATTAGAAAGTGGAAGAGATTTACTGAAAAATAGGAAAATGAAAATGTTGCAGAGTTTGCCCTTTTGGAGCTTTAAAAAATTTTTATCTTTCAAAAAACCAAGTCACTTTGGTGATAAAGTAGAAATGTTCTCTCTTCTGTGGTGTGACCAGCATTTCTAGATGCACTTAGGGCACTGGCTGTCTCTGTTGTCCTCTCTATCTCCATCCAGTGTCCTTGAGGTGGGGTTTGGGTGGGAGGTGCACTGGCCCCTGCCCTTTGGGGGTAGAACACCAGTGGTTTGCTCACACAAATACCCAGCCAGGAAGGCACTGCCCTGTGTGCAGGGAAGCTCATAGGTGCTCAGCTCCTTCATCCTGATCATGAAGAGCTGGAGGGGCAGAAGGACACTGAGGTGCTGCCCAGAGCCCTGTAAGCCATATCCTGAGGAAGAAAGGGGCCTCAGGGACTGCTAAGATGTTTCTTCCCTTAATTTTTTTTTTTTTTTATATCTGTAATTAGGGCTTTATTAATTCAGCTGCCTCTGTTACTACTTGTCCCTTTTGTTGTTATAATCCTGCCATGAATTAAACTATTATTTCAATATCTATGTTGCAATCTAGAGGACAGTCTAGTACTATGGCAAGAAACAATGCGTCTCTCCATAAGAAATATGCATCAACACCTGGCTCCTGAGATTAATTTTCATCTTCTCATGGAATTTTTAAAGTTCTATCGAAACTCCTTGTGGGGTGATTATTAAAAATTCTGGATGTATGGTATACCTTGTAAATGAGTGCTCTATCCCAAGCTGGTGCAAGTGGCAGCAATGAAGCTGCAACAGCTGGTTCTCACAGAGGACATGGTCTGACTAATACACGATTTACCAAATAACCATGGTTAGAGACAAATAGGGAACGCAGATTGCCAGCTGAGCTCACTTTCTGAAGCTGAGATAGAGCTGAAAGAAGTTTTCTTTATGACTGTCCCACCGCTGGCCAAAGACCAGAGGAGACAGCTCCAGATTTAGTCCCACCACCAGCAGCTTGGGCCCTCACTGAGCGCAAGGCTGGCTTTGCTGGCTGCTGGCTTATAATCCATATATCAGTTGGAAGCACAAAACCATTCTTCTCCAGCTCATCATATGGTCCCTAACCACAGAATTTCCACCATCACTCTTATATATATTATTTTCTAATACTTGTGTGTATTTTTCAGTTGTTACTTAAATAGGGCTTCTCCAGTGAACTGTGTTTAAGGCATTTTGCTGAGTCATAGGTAGAGCTTTTCCCACAGGGATGTTTAAATTAGCTGAAATGAGGAGACCATGTTAGGTGAACAGCTTTTCTTTTCTGCCTGGTTTCAGTTCAGTCCTGGCTGCGAGTGCCCTTGGTACATGCTCCGCTCCTCGCTCTGCTCCTGCTCTGTGGGCGCTGACTCACCCTTGCTGGCTGAGTCAAGGTGTAGGAACAGTTACTGAAGGCTGCCAGATGGACTAATAGGAAAAATACTTAAGCCAGAGTTTTACAGCAAATACCAAAGCAGTTGAGCCTGTTTTACTTCTTGTCCTAGAATAAAAGTTTTCATTGTTGTCTAAGCTGTTGCACTTTCCTTTCTTGTGCTTTTTTGCCAAGGTTTGAATCTGTCGTGTTCTAAAACAGAACAGAAAGCACATGGTGAGACTGGGGGAAAGATTTCCTCCAACAAAAATCAAATAATAACTTGAAGATTAAGGCAAAGAATAAAAACTGTTGCTGAGATTCCCACACTGCAGTGGCTTTCCTTTGCAGAATATTTACTTCCACTCTCTATGTTGTCTTTTTTTGATCAGCACCTAATTTTGCTCTTCTCCACACAATATGTGGGTGAATGTATGCCTCAGATTGACTGTCTATGGCTTTATTCACATTTAGAGGTTATTGAAATTAAGCACATAAAGAACTAAGTTCTTCAAAGAGTGGCAAAAGGCTGTCAGTGTCATTTTTCAGCTGGGTGAGATTTCTGTGAAGTGCTTGTGACAAGGCTCATTCCTCAGAACACTCTCCATGATAAGATGAAGGCTCTGGCTTTTCGTGTGTAATCCATCTCCAGTGATTTGTCGTTCTCTTCTGCAAAGAGAGCACTAGATTTCAGACAGAGCTGTATGAATCTTGCCTTGGTTAACATCAGCAAATAAGCCCATGTCTTTTTCAATTAAAGACAGATATCTTTATTCCTTAAACTGAAGAGCTGAAAAATTAATAATTTTTCCCGGCTTGCACTCTCTGTTATTTGGGAGCAGTTACACACACGTGCACCAGTGGCTTACACAAATGAAAAATAATAGTGAAGCATGATTCCCATTAATCAGGAACTCCAGATTATTTCCCTGATTTTGGTATAGGCCCATGTTATATAGTGGGCAGAGGCTGAATTATAAATTCAGAAGTGAATTTATAAACCGTGCATAAATCTTCAAATCTGGCATGATAGTGTTAAAACTGTAAAACACACATAGCTGAAAGATATTCCATGCAGAGAATAAATTCCAAGTAGATGGTCTTCTCACGTGTTTACATAATGTTTTGCAGCATTACATGCAACATTTGGACCAATAAATTATATTGCTGCAGATTTTACATATTTAGAGACCTCTCTAGGTTATTGCCTTTGGAGAAAGGTACTTACTAATGGAAATCTGGTTTGGTTGCAAAGAATGCATGAAAAATCCTGTTATCCTGAAATCAGTGAGGAACAAGAGGGGCCAGTTTTCTCTCTTTAAAGTGTGCAATTTCTTTAAAAGAAGCCTCTTCTGGCCTTTCTCCCTATGTCACACTAATCGCTTGCTCACCTCTCATATCCTGGCTATTTCTGCTGTATGGACATGGTTGTTTTGGACACATTTGGCTCCAGTAATCAATGCCAGTGTTTCCCCTGCAGAAGCTTTAAAGTCACCCAGCTTCTTCCCCCAGCAGTAGCTTGCCCTTGTTCAGAGCTTGGTTTCATTCTTAAAAGTGCCTGGTGCAGTGAAAAGCAGAAGTATGCTCAGAATCTGATCTTCTTTCTGCTCTTCTTCCCCTGCCACCGTAATCTGGATTTGAAAATTATATTAGGGATCAAATCTGCAAAAATCCAATATCAAAGAGGAAAACATTCTTGGTAGGAGTCAGCCCAATTAAAAATAGCAGTAAAACCAGTAATATGTAAGCCTATTTTATTCTATAAGTAGTTGGCCTTGTCATCATATTATTCAAAGTTGGCTTTAATTAATTAATTAAACTTTCTTTTCTTTTCTTGACTATTTCTCAAGGCAAATTGTTCAACACTGTGCTTCAACAAGTACATCAACACTACTGTTGCTGATCCTTCTGTTTGCTTTATAATTTCCTTTTTCTTTCCTTGCCACTGCCCTCTCCTTGTGCCAGGCCCTAATCTGAATCTTATTAATCAGTCTTTTTTCCTGCCACACAATAAAAGAATATTGGATATGAAATCTCAACTCAGAAACCTCTACTCTTTTTTTCTTTTCCCCTGGTGTAGTCAGTTGTCTCCTTTATGTTTTTAGCATTATGTCTTTGGTAGTGTCCATTCAAATGAGCCCTTGCAATATGTTTCCAGTTCTCATGTTTTCTCACACGTAGACTGTGATTTGAATACTCCATATTCTTTTCCACTCTCTTCACCTACAGCTACAGCTCTATTCTTACTCTAAATGTTCTTTAACTTTCATCCCACTGTTGCGGTGCGCAAGTTTTTTTGCGCCTCTTGGTGGTTCTTTTCCCTGCGGCCCCGTAGTCTCACCCTGCCCTCGTCCAATAAACCCTGTGGATCCACTAAAAGGTCTCGCCCGATCCTTTGTGGTTCTCGGACGCGCGTCACTCGTTCGGGGCTCCCGGAGCCCTAGTCGTACTCCCGACAGAAGATCTTTTCGGGGGACGGCCCACTCCTGGCGCTGGGCCTCGCCCTCGTGGGCTAGCCGGGCCGGACGGGGTGGACAGGAGGAGGGCGAGGCCGCGTCATCCCACTACTGTTATGGTACAGAAAAACGAATCGCATGTAATGGTTGCTTATAGAAGTAGTTCAATTCAGTTTGGCATCGTGGTGATGTCTGTGTTCTTCACTACATTTGTAGGAACCTGCTTTTCTCATGAAAAAGTTCTTGCATTTCGCTTTTTAAAGAACACATTAAGGACATACGGCTTTTTTCTCCAGCTAGACCCTTCAATTAAGGTGTGACAACTCTTCATTTTGTTACCTTTCTTTTAATTTCCACTGTTGTCACAACTTTGTCATACAGAACAATTCAGAAAGTTAATGTCCCTGTTTCCATTTCATTTGCTTAAGCCAAGAACATGATATGCCACACTGTGTTTTTCCATTTTTGACCCTATTTCATTTTCTAAGCGTCCCCCAAAAAATCCTCGTCTCAACATACTGTTCAAAGGCAAGGGAGAAACAAAAGCAAGAAACAAGAGAAAGAAACTTCAAGGCTTTATGTTGGTTTTATCCTTTCCCTGAGTGAGACCAGACTGTGGGGAGGGTTGGTAACTTTGTGGGAGATATTCACAGAATGCTCATCATCAGCTTTTCTCATCAGCTTTGGCTGCTATATGCACAATAGCAGCACTGTTGCTGCCTCCCTGCACCTTGCCCTCTGTCTTGGAGGCAGTTCTCAAAGTCTCTATACCACTCTGCATAAAGCTTGAAGAACATAAAAGTTTTCATCTTCACAATCTCTCTTGGCTTGGGCAAAACCATGTGCCATCAAGCAATCAGTCAATCAGTTCAGTGCTAGCTGTACATTTTATACTGTTACCAAGAGTGAATATTACTCCAAGCTTTCCTCTCTGATTATAGGGTTTTGTGAAGGTTTCTGGGGCCTTGCTGTGTCACACACAGAGGTGCAATTTACAGTTCTGCAAACAGAAGAGTATTCTAGCTAAATCTTTGTTTGGCATGATTTCAGTGTGGGAATTTTTTTTTTAACATTATCTGGGTTGCGTGTGTCACCATTCTTTTTCGTTTCTATCTGCTCCAGTAACCTTCTTAAGCTTTCTGGAAAGAAACCATTATTCTGCTTATATTAACCTTTAGACTTCCTCTCTTTGGTTATTGTACACCGAGATCACTCCTCAGCTTCCCTTGATCCACAGTGCTCTCCTGCTCTTCTCCTTTAGACATTGGTTGCACGTATTGTTTTCTGTTTGTTCTTCTTGGTGGAAGCTGGGGGCTTCTCAGCCACAGAAATTCGGTTATTCAGGTGCCTAGTTCAGCACAGAGCTTGAAGCCCTCCAGCCTTGTGCATTATCTGGATTTACAGTGCAGCTCTTTAGAGGCTTCTGATCTCTGAAACAAATAATAGCCAAAAATGTTCTAAACCCTACACTTTATTCCTCACTGTAAATAACACAGAAGTCTGTCACCATTCACACAAATCTGTAAGACTGGTCACAACTTATTCTGTTACTGGCATTTTGGGCTTTATCTCTCCCCACTCCCAGGCCTTTTCTAAGTTCAAGACAGATTCCTCTATGCATCTGTGATCTTGCCTCTGCAGACACTCTGAGTTTGGGGCACAGCCCTGCTCCTTTAAAGACTCACAGCCTTATCATGCTCCATCCTGCTCTGTCACCCAGCTCTCTGAGCAGCGTGTGCCCACACATCTGTCCAGATATTTACTCTGGGAGGAGAGGATGGGGTGGAAACAATTTTGAAATTTCCGAAGAGACATGGAAAAGTTAAGTCAAGTGACTGAGATCAAGAAAGATGAACAGAATAATGGAAACCAGAAAAATACTTCTTTTCAGGTCAACTCCTCAGCAGTAAACCCATGGTTTATTTCCTATACCATAGGTCTCTATACACAGACAAGAAGATGAAATTTGAAATTAATTTAACAAGCATAATTTTATTTCAGCCGGTGAACTGCTTTTATCTGCCTACTTCTTTTTATGGCTGCCTTCATCACTGTATATGCAAAATTCTCATATAAACATGGCTTGTCAAAACACTTCTCCAAGGCAGAGAATGACTATGAGCTTATTGTGTCTGGAAAACTGAGGGGCAGAAAAATTAGCCACTTGCACAAGGTTAGGGAAGGATTTTCAGACTCAGCCCCATTTCACTAACTTTCCTCCTCCATCTTTACAGGTTTTTGTATATATATCTATATGTAAAATCTGTTGTGCTTTTGAGAATATTATGACTGTTAAATGACTGATTAATAGCATTTCATTCATTTATTTTAAAAAATAGAACTCTTAGTACTGCTGATAGATACATTCAATTGGGATTCTTGGCATATGAGTTACAAATTACATGTATTATTCAGAGGTTTCATAGACAGGAATATGACTGCAGTTTATAACTCTGCTCTCCCAAGGGATTTATGCTAATTTGTTCTGATGGAACCACCAGGAAAAAAAGTAGATATTTATATCTAAACTGATGTTGGCAATACAGGTGGGTTTGGTATCTGAACTTCCCCTAGCTTTTTGCAACTGCATAGGCCAAATATGTTTCTGTGCTTTTTTGGATATTTCTTTATATTTCGTTACATATCCAATTGTCACTGTTACAATAACTGTGAAAGATTGAAATAGCAGTGAGAGACTGAAATTGTAGAAGAAATGTGGAGTTACCTACTTTTAAACTCCATTCCCCTCAGTCTAAAGATCAAAGCACTAAAAAAAATAAGGTAGCTTTAATAATAAGTTTCTGTGTTCCCTAGGAAAGTATCTCAAGAAAAATCTACCAAATATATGAAGCTGGGCATATAGTTTTTTTAAAGAGTGAATTACAAAATTTAATCATAAAACCCCACTATCTGTAACAAGCTAATGCTTTAAATGGCTATAAAAATAAAATTTAAAAAAATTAAATAAAAGTAAACATTTTGCTGGATTAGAAAAATGAATAATGCATGGAATTTTAAATAAAATCAAATAAAATTCAATAAAAATAGGGTACTCTTTTCCAGTTCAGCACAGGTAACCTTGCTCTCCGAAAGTTACAGTATTCAATTACAGTGCAGTAAAGAACATGAAAGTACCTTTTCTAACAAGCTTTGAGTATCAATTGCAGCTCTTCCACTCTGAAGTTGAAGCTATTCTGCTGTTTAGATTCATGTAAGACCTAAAGAAAGTGTATAGGGCATTCTCCCCTGTTAATGATTCAGTGTTTGAGTACAGTGTCATTCTTTCTATTTTTCTCATTGGTACATCCTCACCAAAATAATTTCTACAATTTTCCATGATAGGTCTTGCTGCAAAGGGTTCCACATGACAGGCTGACAATATAGAAGTTTACCTGGGAATTGACAATTACTTTCATCCATAGGCAAGAGTTGCTTTTTCCTCATTTCATTTTAGTTCACTTTAGGTGATTCTTCTTCTGTGCAACCTCTAAGGGTTATCTGTGGACCCTGATCAACCAGGAGTTAATTTTTGGAATAAAACATAGCTGAATTAAGGAAAGACAAAGATTTACCTTATCTCTTTGAAGACTGTTTCTGTTGGGTTGTGATGTGTCCTGGTGGAAAGAGCTGTACTTAAAAACAAAAGTCTTACAGCATTAATTTAGATAAGTTACTAAAATGTGCATTTAGGGGATTAGTGGAGTGGGTGAAATTCTGGCACAGTTACCATCAACAGGAATTTTGTCAGTGACTATAATGGACTTGCAAATTCACCCATTTAAAGAAATTAAATGAATGAACAAATCCTTTTTATTCTTGTTGCCATTGTTTTAACATTTTTTTCTTACATAATTTTCAAAATACTAAGTGACCAGTTCATTTCATCCTGTTTTTCGAGTCTCTTGAAGAGTATGTTTTGCAAGAAGATCCAAAGAGATCCCGCAGTCTTTATCTCTGTCTTTGCCTGGACCAGCCTGCTGGGGTTTCCCTATGGAGGACCGTCCTTCCTGAATCCGAGTGCACGTCACTGGGCTCCAGGAGGAACCTCTGGTTATGGCATGTTCTGAAGGCAGCTTGCCCAGGGCAGGGAAGAGGGAGGAGAGGTGGGTGTTTATTTCCATAGTGGCTGATTTCCCAAATGAAGAACCTAATTTTTCGTCTCCCTTGGTGAGTTTATGCCTGTGAATAAAGCGAATGTGTGTCAGTAGCTATGATAGGGAGGGCCTCTGGTTCTGGAGAGCAAATGCTGGGGTGGTCCCTGCTCTTGAGAAGAATCTACTGTTGAAGTACCCTTGTGTAGTACAAAGGGAGGTTATATTTTTGGGTACTTTTTAATTCTTGCTGGTGGTAGTCATAGCCTCGGTGACTCATCAATCTGGCTCACAAAGTAAAAACAGATTTACCCTTTATAGGGTTTGGCAGTTGGCAGAAGATTGTTTCCCTTCTATGAATCAGACCTTTATTTATTTAGTGTAATCAAGAAGGAACTGTCTGTTTTGTGACCTTCTAGGTTAGTGAAAGGGAACAAAGGATTTCTCTTTATTATTATTATTTTTTGGCATCATGCAGTTAGCAGAACAATGCAAAACTATGATAAAGAATCATGCTCTGGTTGGCTGGCTGCTTGGACTGTAGCTGCATGCCACATTATTATTCCAGTTGGTCCGAGGAACTCTTTTATATGAGCAGAAATAAGATATTTATGACAAATAAAGTAGGATTCATATGCCTCAGAATCAGTCAGGAAACATTGTTCCCTTTTAAAAGATACCTAGATAACCATTTAACATTAAGGCACTGAAAGTTCCTCGAATAACTTTGCTAAGCTGGACAATAGAAGGCTTTTGTAACACACCTACCTGTTGGATAGAACACATCCTGCCAGATTACAGACATATCTCATGCAAATTACAAGAAAAAAAAAATCAGATGGCAGTCAGGGACTCTGGTAAGCAATGCAAGGACAGCAATTTGGGTAACAGACCTAAAATACACTTAGAAATTACTTAATTGCATTGGAGCTGAAAGAAATTAGAAAAAAAAGCTAGGTATAGCTAACCAGAAATTATAAATTGGCTCCTGCTCCTTATCCAGGTAGGAGAAAATGCCGTTTGGAAAGTTCATGCAGTTCTTAAACTTTGCATTTTGTTTAAAGAAAATGGCTTCACCAGCATGAAGCACACTAATTCACTCTCTGGGCCTGGCGCTCTGTAGGAATTTTGCTGAGATCTGTAAATGATCTGCAATATGTTCAGGGAATGCCAACAAACATTATTCCTCACTAGCGCTGCATTTGTTACATAGTTTTCTAGGCTGGCTATTTCTAAACGTTTTTCCCTTTGTATTTCGCCAGCAGAAGGTTTCATGCACTGTGAAAACCCCTGGTGCTGAGGAAAGCTGCAATGGGGCCCTGCAGGGTGGGCTGGCAGTAGGTGGAGTGCCCTGACCTCCCTGGTGTTGGCAGGGCTCTCAACACTGCACCCATGAGCTCCTTGTCCTCACTGCATTTCTGTGCTGCCACACTGTAAAGGTTATGGATGTGCTGGTTTATTAAGAGCCTCAGCTAAGTAAGGGTATGCTAGGAAGAAAAGCTCAAAAACCACTAATTCCTCAAGATAAGTGTTGCAGCAGACCTCTCGTTAGGGGTAGAAATGAGCCAAGACACAGACTCTCATTCAACAACACGAAAAGGGTCCTGGCTGATTCTTTACAGCTCTGCCATTCTGACTCTGACTACAGCAAGCTCCTACTGTAGGGTCCAGCTGCAGACTCTGACTGCTGGCTATTTCCTGCTGGATTATGACTGCAAGTATTGGTTTGCAGGCTCTGAACACAGCTTTCACCCAGCTCAGCTGTGACTGCAGGCTCCAACAGCAGGCTCTGACCCCATCAGATCCAGACTGACCTCACAGCACATCTTTTACCACAGCAACTCTCTTCCTTGTTTTGTTCTTCTTTGTGTCTCTCTGAACCATTCCTTCTTCCTCAGGGCTCCTCAAAGTCCTCTTCTTCCAGGCCCTCTTCCTCCAAGATCCCCCTAACCACCCAACCCACCCCTTTCTACCACACTTATCTTTATCAGTCACAAATGTGACCCATTAAGGGCAAGGCTGCTCCTCTTCTTTGGTAATTAGCACAACTGTGACTTATGGGGGGCAAGGTCACCTGTAATCTCTTCTTCTACACGTACAGCTAAGTACTTGAAAAGCTACATTGCAAAGTAACCCATGCTTCTTTTAAATCAGCATTTTCTAGGGTATTAAAAGTCTTCAAGTTTGAGATGGGAAAAAAATCTGCATTAGTTATAAATAATGCATGACAGCCCGATCAGGTTAGCTGGGTTGGAGGCATTACAATAAGAGCTTCCATAAACAATTTCTTTATGAAGAAAGATCTTCTTCCTTAATTAGCAGATCTCACTTATCAAATTACCAAACTGAGAGTGGTTTTCAGCAAACAGCATGCTTTGCTTAGCAGTGTATGGTCAATGAGTGACATCAGATGACCAAGGGATAACGCAGGTTCTTCCTCACTGGCATCTGCAGACAGGATAAATGGTTTCCGTGGAAGGTGCGTCAGTGATATCTTGAGAGCTCTTTCACCACTCTGCTTTTAGCTATTAAGGGAAAGATAAAATGATGGAAACCATGTTTGTTGGTCTGAATTCAGAGATGCATAATTTGGCATGAAAGAAGATTAATCCTATTTCTGTTGGAAGTCAATGCATCTCTGAATAGACCCCACTTCATTTGCAAAGCTATAATGTTATTGACTTAAGAGAAGACATGAAGAAGTGCTTATCTTGAAGAATGTACTTATGGAACATTCCAAGATTCTTTACTCTGACCCTGATAATACCTTGACACACCACTGTGACCGCAATTTTAGTGTTGCATTACCTGAAATACTCCCAAAGCAAATGCCCTTGAATTTCACTGTGTGAGCTATCTTGCAGTAAAATGATCATGAATACAACTACACCAAGGGGAAAATTGCTTGCAGACACACAAGTGTACTTTATTCTTCCAGTTTCTTTTCCTCAGAAGCATAATACTCCTGAGACCAGCAACTGTCAAAAATAAAACAGTAAAAATAATACATGGTATTTGTGTAAAGATATAGTGATTGAAGTTAGTGATATTCATGATTTGATCATGGCTTTCAAGATTTTTAGTGTTCTTCAAGCCTTCTTTTCCCCCATTTTTCTTGTGCCATATGAGAGACTCCACTATTGCTTAATAAAAAAAGATTCTAATCCACAAAATGTGAAGAAAGACCTTAAGAGTTCATAACCAGATGCAGAATAGAAAGAAGAAGACAGATTGTTTTTCATTTAAGTACTACAATTTCAAAGTCAACCTAGAAGTTTATTTGTCCTTCCACTGGGTTTGGGGTCTCTGTATACTAAGAAAACAGCAGACTCACTTCCAGTGAACCATTCTGTGTATATATACAAGATAAGCAAAGGGTGGAGGAAGCAAACTATTGTTAAGAATGTGGAAATTAAGGGATTAAACTGACAGTACTTTCAACACTTGGTTATACAGATGAGGTCACAGCCCAAGAGGGCACAGAGGTAGCCTGCAGGAGAGTTGAGAACTGACCCCAGTTACTCCTTGGGAGGGGACACAAGTGGCATTAGTCAAGAAAAACAAACAAAAAACCCCCAGGGCCCAACAGTGATAAAACAGCTGCAAAGCTTAATATTTTCTTAATGAGTGTCACTGTGAAAAATCTCGGTGGACTGCCACAATTGTCCATGCTTTTGTCTCTAGGCTAAGGGACATAGATGAGAAACAAAGAGCACAAATTATTGTTCTTCATTAAATAGTTCAGCTTGGGAACTGCTTGCCAGAGGGTGCTGTGAATGCTAAAAGTTTATAGAGCATTATAAGCAAACTGGACAAGCCCACAGGTAAGAAATCAGTAAATGGCACCAAATAAAAAAACACCCAACAAAACCAAACTGAAGCCTACAACATACCCATATTGTTCTTAGGGTTTACTTTTATTTGAAAACCACTCAAGGGGAAGAATATACTTCAGTCATATATTTTCTGTTTTCCTTGTTCCTACACTTTTCCTTAGACACTGATTTGTGGTTGCTGCTGGAGACAGGATGTTTGTGTAAATGGGGTTTTGTAGTAACTTCCTACCACTCTCCGAAGGCTATAATGTTATGGGGGACATGTTCTGACAGAAGCTGAAGATCTAACCCATGAGCTGTTGGAAGTTTTCTTAGATGCTATGTGGACTTTGTGGCTATTAAGTAGTTTCCAGAGATGCCTTTTCCCAGAATCTCTTAGCCCTGCAAATAAAGAAATTCTGCATGGTTCTATCTGCTTTAGACTGTCTGTGAGTCAGCTGTTGGGACTGCAGCTCATGGAAGGCAACAAATGCCTTGTTACCAAGGGTAGGCTGCACCACACTGGAAAGTTTTTCTTTCCTCAGTATACCCTTGACATTTTTAAAATCTAAGAAATGGGTTTCTACAAATAAACAACATCTGTGTGTTATCAGTACTATCCATCTTCAAGATGGAAGACATTCATCTGGGCAGATCCTGAAAGCCCTCCCAGGAATATTTCAAATCCATTTTCTAGGTGAAGCAAACAGATACTTCTGCCCCAGCCCTGCGTCCCACACTGCCTCCTGCATTCACAAGGAACCCCAGTGACCTCTCTGGGTCCATGCAGGCTAACCAGACTGCAGGGCAGTGCATTACCTCTTAGAATGAGTACAGTGTTGTTTTCAATGAGTAAACTTAAATTTTGTCACTTCTCCCAACAAGAAAATTAAGTTTAAAATGGCATCAATGAATAAATTTAAACGTACAAAGGTCATTTAAATGAAGAAGTGTCAAGTATGCACGCAAGCTCAAATCAGAAATGTAAGATATCAGATGAGAAATACAGGTCTTGAAAACAAAGGTGCATCAATAAGTTTATTTTAAAAAAATGCATTTCTGTGTGATTAAAAGAAAGACCTGAAGGTAATGTAAATAGTTTGGAATAGTTCATAAATCAGCCCCACTGTAATAATTTCTTAAAAAGAAATATGTGTGAAGTTCAAAAATTTGTAGAAATATAGCCCAAATTTGTGGGGAAAAAAAATCACAACAATTTAATCAAACTGTGGCTCAGACTTACACTGTAATATAAATATTTGTCAGCTAAAAAAAGAAAAATATAGTGAATGGGAAAATCTTACCATTTCCCTCCCCAAAATCCACTGCTGAAAGAATCAGTAGCTCATCAGGCTGCCATTTCTAATTCCATTTGCCTTCTTGATTGCATGATATTACTGGCTTTCAGTAATCTGGTAGAGACTGACTGCTCCAAGCGTGTTCCTGGCCTGTTGCAAATGCCAAGGAAGCTGGGTTTACAAGCTGCCTGTTTGCAATGGGCTGGGACCACATGCACATCCAGCCACTGCCACTTGACTGACAGACAATTAAGATGTGTTAACTTGAGCTTGTGAGAACATATCATTAAAATACCTTCACTGCACTCAAAAATATGTTGTGTCAAGCTTGTGATAATAGTTTTATTTATTGATACTACATGAAAATTAAAATAAAGCCAGATAACATGTAAAAGTTTACATCTTCTATCCACATTTTACTCATTCTAGATTTTTGTGATCAAGCTTTCCATTTCTTCCTTTCAGTACTAAGTGCATTTAGATATTACGACAGTTTTTTACTGTTTTTATCAGAATTCAGAGGATCTCAAGACCACACAAAAAGGTCTTTAGCAAACCTCAACTACAGAGTTTTCCACCATGCTGTGTGGCTGCCTTTAGCTTTAGTTGTGATCCATTGGTTGAAAAAACTTTTTAATATGCAAGAATGGAAGTGCTGTGCTTTTTTTTTTTTCAACAAGTTATTAAGTAATTTTTAGCTGAGACTCCACATCTAGATAAGTGCTCCACTCCTAACAGGCCGTTACTTCTCACTGCCTGAATTCTTTCCATCAGAGAACTAGGTATAAATTTATCACTGTGGGTGTGACAGCAATCTGCAGATTCATTAGTGGATAAGAAGAGAATAAATTATTTCTCTCTTTTCATGACCAAATGATTACACTCTTGTGTAATATTAAAAAAAAAAGTTCAAGTGGCTGGTAGCATTTATTTTCTCTTCAAGCTTACATGTAACAGCAGAGGGACACAGACCTTATTTTTGCATTCAAATTATATAAATATTTTAAGCTGCTACATAGATTAAATGAAATCACTACATATTCTGCAGAAAAGAATAGGTAATTAAACTATTACTTTGACCCTCAGAAAGTCAGGTGTGTAGTCTAAGCCAAAGGACTACCATCAAGAGAGAGTGAGAAAGAGAGGAATGAGTGGGAAAAATTCAGTCATTCATAAATAAATGTCTAAAATAGAATTACCCTCTGGAGATGCTTTTACCTCCTCTCTTTAGTAACAGGCTGAGTTTTGATGATTAGCTTCAGATTGACATCTTACTGTTAAACGGCTAAAATTAGGTGACATGAACCTAATCTTGCCATTATCTATTTTCACCCAATGCAGCAGAGCATTTAATAGCAATCTTATGTAAAAAAATTGCCATAAATCTTTTGAAGTGTATTGTTGGATCAGGTCAAGAGTGCTCATCAGTTTGCAGGATTAAATACTGTATCTCTAATGGTGTTAAGCACTTGAAATTCCTATCAATATCATGGCTCTAATTTGCAGTTACAGCTTTAATATGTGAGGAGCAGATTTGAAAGTATTTGTTTACCACTTGTCTAATCTGCCTTTACCAGAGGGAAGTGAAGGTGTAGGAAAAAGAGCTTGCACATCTCAAATCTGGCTGAATATTAAGCATCTGAAAGTTATTTTATTTTGTTATCTTAAAAAAGATGGAAAAGGGGAAAGCAGAGACACTGAAGCGGAAATAGATGTAACATACAATTATTACTTTTACTTAGTGATTTATTGTGCTTACCTTAGGCATCTACTTAGGTGCAATTAAGGAAATTCAAGTTTAGGAACCCAGATTCCCTTTACAGTCAATGGGAAGAGACGCTCAAAGGGACAGTGGGAACACAGCATTAGCTGCCCATAACCTCCAATGTTACCTATTTTGCTCTTAAATTGCAACATTATTGCTTGGTTGTTTCCTGGCAAGGTATAAAGTACACACGGAAAAATTAGATATTGCAAGAACAGAGAGCACCTTTTTGAGCCCATTTAACTCCCCTGCAAGTTGGCAAGCAACCCCTGCTTTCACTGAAGTCTTGTGTCTAAGCAACACAAAAATGTTTTTCACACAGTATTTACCGTATTTTACAGCACTATTTCACAGTGGTCTAGGTAAGTGGCTTGCATAAACTGTGTTGCAGTTTGACTATGAGAGGCTAAAGTCTATTCATGTACATATCACAAAGATAAAATAGAAGCTACTAAACAATATTATGCCTTGACTTTGAGTGTGGTGAGTATAGCACATTATCATCCGGCAAAAACAAACGTTGAATTTTTGACAAATATTCAGGAAATTAAACTTTGACTCAATTAGCCATCCAGTTCAGTTTCCAAAATTACTGAAAGAGTAAAATACTCCTCTTTCCTGCATTACTGTTGTTTTGGGCGAAAGAGAGGATTTGCTTTAGCAGCTCTGCTCTGACTTTTATTATATTGTTTGACTTATTACAAATCTAGTCAAAACAAAGGAAAGAAAATATTTCATATAATGAAGACTATTGCATACTGGATTATTTGCAGCTAATATAAAACAGGACTTTGTATTTTCTTCTCTGACTCTAGTTGCCACAATACCAGTTTTTGCTGCTCATTCAAGATGGTCTCATATATTTTGTGAGGCTCTAGTGCAGATAGCTTCACTCCGAGAAAAGTCTTGTCTAAGATGGTGGCCTAAATCTGCACTCTTCTACCCATGGTGGGAAGTGAAATACCTGCTGAAGTTGACAGGTGTTGACTGATCAGTGTGCTAGAGATGTGCTCCAGAAAAAAAGGAAGTTTTGTGAAGAATGACCAATTTTTTACACAAAGGGGAAGAGAAATTACTCCCTTGATCTATTTGCTGATGTGAAGCATCATTTATTAGTCTAAAGAAGTTACCTTATTCTTACATGCTTATTAAGGTAAAACGTGAATCTTCTAATAGCTCCTTCTAAGAAAACACCTAGCACAGTCTGGTGGACTAAGAGACAGTTCGGAGACCCAAAAGCAATCTTTTCCAAAGGAAATAACTTTTGTCTTCTTTCCAAGTTTTTCTATTATTATTCTGCAGACTTTACATCATTTCTTAACTGTAAATTGTCCCATGCTACTTTTCTTGATGTAGAGTGCATGCAGCCTCGATGTTATGCTCATAAGCTGTTACAGTCCTGTTGCACAGATAATGTGAGCATCTGTAAAGCTTTTTTTTTTTTAACACTAGAGAAAATGTCAGCTGCATGCAGATGCTCTGGACAATGGGCTTTTTTGCCTTTTGCCCTTATTAAAGCAAATTCTTCCCCCATGACATTTTCTGACTTATGCCCATGTGCTGGTTTGATCTGAGGTATAGTGGACTGAGGGGCTGTGTTTTGGATTTGTGCTGAAAACAGTCCTGATAATATCGAGATGTTTTTGTTATTGCTGAGCAGTGCTGGTGAGAAGATTGGGGATGCATGGCAAGTTGGGAGAAGACAGCCAGGGCAGGTGATTCAACCTGACCAAAGCAATATTCCATATATTGCCATGTAACATCATGTTCAGTATGTGAAGTGGGAGGATGAAAGGGAAAGGGGGGATGTTTGGAGTGATGGCATTTGACTTCTGAAGTCAGCACTACGTGTGATGGGGCTCTGCTCTCCTGGAGATGGCTGAACAGCTGCCTGCCCATGGGAAGCAGTGAATCAATGCCTTGATTTGCTTAGCTTGTGTGCACAGCTTTTGCTTTTCCTATTAAACCGTCTCTATCTCAACCCATGAGTTTTCCAGCTTTACCCTTCTGATTTTATCCCCAGTCCTAGTGATGGGACAGTGAGTGAGCTGTGTGGGGCTTGGTTGTTGGCTGGGGTAAAAACAAAACAAAAAGAGCCCCTCCTAAATCTGAGAACTTCCCTCCTGTACTCAGCATTGGTGATGCCACATCTTGACTACAGTTCAGTTTTGGACCCCTCACTTTAAAAAGGCCATGGAGACACTGGAGCATGCCCAGTGAAGGGAAGTAAGGTGAAAGGTCTAGAAAATATATGTTATGAGGAGTGGCTGAGGGAACTGGGTTTGTACAGTCTCAAGAAGAGGACACTCAGAGAGGAGCTCATCACTCTCCACAACTGCCTGAAAGGAGGCTGTTGTGAGGTGGGGGCTGGTCTCTTCTACTGTGCCTGCAGTGAGAGGACCAGAGGAAATTGCCTTAGGCTGGCACAGGGGAGATTCAGATTAGATATTAGAAAAAAATTCACTGTTGGGGTGGTCAGGTGTTGTGGTTTGTTGTTTTATTGTTAAAGTTGTGTTGTTCTGCGTTTTGTAATGGTTTATCCCTCAGTTGTTCCCCTTGGTTTTCGGTTGTAATGGTTTGTTCCCTTCCCGCCTTTACCTCTGTCCGTCAGCCCTGCACCCAGCCCACTCTCTGGAAAGGTCCCTGTCAGTCTCCCCAGTCCCCTCCCAAGACTGTGTCAGTCTTCCCTGGCNTTGCTTGACTCACCATACTTGGAGATGTTTAAGAGGCATCTGGATCTGGCACTGGGTGATTTAGTGGTTACAGTGGTAGTGCTGGGTGGATGGTTAGATTGGAAAATCTTTAAGATCTCTTCCAACTGTGATCGTTCTATGATTCTGTCAGTCAGCTGAATTGGCTGCAGATTGGTATGAGCAGGCAGCTGGCCAGGTCTCACTTTTGTACCTTCCCTCTGACAAGGTTTCTTTTAGGGGTCACTATTAGCAATAGAAGAGGCAATGTCACTGGCTTGGGGTAAAGGAACTGTGCTTGGCCAAAAATTATACCTCTACATTTCTTGTCCACTCTATGAGAGGCGGGGAATCCTGTGAAAGTAATTTGCTAGATTAGATGGCTCTGATGACTCAGTGTTGCCTCACTTGTGGATGTCAGCCCTATCACTATGAATGTAAAGTGAAGGGTATGGGTTAGCTAACGGGGTGGGACTCTGACATTCCTCAGAGGCTTCTAATTCCTGTCCTGTTTCTGGAGTCCCTAGAGAACCCCTCCCAAAGAACTCTGTCTTCCTATGACCTCTGCTAATGGGACTGAGACCTGTGTACCACCACGTATCAAGAATGCTGGCAGGCTCCTCTGAGATGGGAGTCTAAATTTCCACATCCTATTCCCTTTCCACAGACTTCTATCATTAGGGACCTGTTCTTATCAATTTGAAAGATGAAACATTTGCTGATACTACCTTTTCCTGATACCACCTTCCTCTCACTGATGAGATCTCCCAGCCTGTTCTCTGAAGGATCAGTAGTGCAGACTAGTACAGTGCTGCTACAGCAAACAATACTTCTAATCATGTAATCCTAATGACACCATTTGGGATTAAAGGATGTTGGGTTTTTTAAAATTTGATTTTATTTGGTTCTTTATTTAAATGCTGGTGGTAAGTAAATAAGTAGCTGCAGTTAACTCAGTAAACAAGTTCAATTGGCTGAACTAAGAAGTAAAATTTACCTGCAGTAACAGCATCAGGGTATTTCTGAAATACAAGATAGCACACCTTGAGCCAAGATCCAGAGCAGGGGAGCTGAGTGGTAGCATACACCTAAAGCCTCAAGGCGTACATGTAATAGCGAGGTGTTGATGGCCAAGAAAATTTATATATTGAGTTCTGTGAAACTGGAATGTTGAGAACAGTCACCTGGAGTAAACATTTACCACTTTTCATCTTCAAGTTATTTTAAAATTATTAATTGACTCCAGAAGGCTCCAGAAACATTGGTGCTGCCATCCCCATTTAAAAAATTAAACCACAGAATTAGAAAAGGTAGTGGCTTTCTCTAAGCAGTTAGCAATGAGAGAAAGAAAACCCAGCTTCAAGATGATACCACAGAATTTCTGGTTTTCAGAACTAGTCTTCAGTTTAAAAAGTTGCATCTCCTCCAAGCCACCCACAATATACCCAATACTGCACCTTTTCTTGCTAAGTAGAAAGAAATCCTCAGATTGGGGTATCACATTTGGGTCAGGTTTGGGTGCAGCACAGCCCTTTCTGGAACAGTGCGTGCCTTCCAAGTCTGGTCAGACACACGTTGTACAACTGTGCCTGAAGGCAAGTGGCAGTGGTTTACATTAGGATCAGAACTGGGCTTGGGACAGAGAGTTCAGCAAGCATGAGAATAATGCTTCTTTCTTTAGCCATCTGCAGGCTCCACCCCGTTTCTCAAAATTGCTGAACTATTTACAAATGTTTAAGAGAATCTCTGTGTGATGTTTACACTGCCATGTATCTCAGATGCAGGCAGAGCTATACACCAAGGCCCACCCCAAAGACAAGAACTGTGCTGTATTATCAAAATATGTATTGGTTCCACTCTCCACTACCATACAAGGCAGTTTTGCATTCCCCCTGGTAACCTTTCATTACCTCCTAAGTTTTCCAGATCACTGCCAGATTTCTTAAACTTCATGGAATGATTACAGGCTTCCTAAATATAAACCCCAGATTCTGTTTGGCAGTTTTGTATGGGAATTTCAAAATGAAGAAAAAAGGTATTTCAGAAAAGACTGTTAAGACTATTTGTATAACTGCACTGCAGTTATACAGTTTACAGATCCAATAAACTTTATCAGTTAGAGTGAACCTCAAAATATCACTGTGAAGTTGCTATTACACCCATCCCACACAGGATGGGAATCGAGGAACAGAATGCCCAAGGAATTTAGACAATGTCCTGTTGCGTTCAGCCAGCAACTGGAATTAGATGTTGGATGTTTCTGCTTTGCAGTCATAATCTGCAGTCTACTAAACTATGCTGATTCCTTATGCCTTTACACAGGAAAGAAGTATTACATAAAAAGGATTTCAAACAGCATATATTGATACTTTCCATGCATTACGATTAAATTAGAGTGGGCTAAGAACATGTTTGTTTGCTGCAATTAAGATATTTGTAGAAGATACTCAGGTTTAGAGATAATTTCCCTAACATATTAAAAAGCTCCAAAACAAAGTAAAAAAAAAAAGAAGCAATGGAATAGACACAATTCCACAAAAGTGGCCTGAAAAACTTCTGAATGCCTATCATATTGAGAGTTTTTGAAGTGAAAAAAAGGGCATTGAATTCCTGGAATGAGAGAGATGCTGTTTGTATTCTGCCCACAATGTTCTGGCTCCCTATTCTGGAAGGTCATTAAAATGTTTTCTGATGAAATGCTTACTGATTTTATTCTTACTGATTATTCTTGGTTTGCCTCCTGAATACACCACCAAACTTAGTAATTAAAAATACCTCCCAGCTTGTTTCAGCTGGAAATTTAAGCTATGTTGTTGACTTTTTTCCCTATTTTCTTTGATGAATATGTGTACAGCTGAGACAAGATAAGCCTCAAGAGCTTTTATTGAGTCAAATTTCTACACAATCTAACTAAAAGGTGTCAGTACTTAAAACTTGTCAGAATGTGCGATTTTTGGGTCCAGAACTTGAAATGCAGTACAGGTTAGAACCAAAAAGCGAACACGCTGAACAGAGGGGTCACCCCCACCAAAACACACCAGTAGGAAATGCTGCAAATGCTGAACATGGATTTTTCTGTCTGTTCTGAAGCTTGCTATTCTCAGATAGAAATGGGTGCAGACCACACTGAAGGGTTAGTTAAGGTACTTTCGGAAGGACTCTTCAGAATGAGTCATGTATGGATGTGTTTTCCATGTAGGCGGTCTGTGTGTGAGACAGAGGAGCCTCTTCTGTAACCTTAGCCAAACTTGGCAGAGGGACAGACATCTAATATTAAGTTCCTAAAAGTTTCAAAAAACTTGCAAAACAAGTTTTGGCTGTTAATGCTGAACCTCTGCTGAGCCTCAGCCTCTTAAAAGACAACAGAAATTTCACATGGGCAAATAAGATCTAATGACCTCCCTAATCATGGGAAATACATTAGTCAGAGGCTATGTATTAAGGTGCAGAAAACCTCAGAGTTCTTGCCTGTACGGAGTCTCTGCTACCTAGTAAATGTAGATGATGATAAAAGTCATAAATACATTTATAAGTATGGTTTCCCAATTAGATTCTTTGAAGTCTCTAAAGGAGAAACTCTTGCTACAAATTAATATAATACAATTAGATTGTCAATTAATCACAAAACCTCTGGAAGCTAAGCTGCTTTGGTTCAGGTACTTGAAAATGCTTTGATCTTCGTAAGGAAGACACTATGAGCAATGATCTTAGCTAGAGGGAGAAATGGCAGCTGGTAGATACCTTTTCAGTCATGTGTGACAGTGAAAACCAGAGCAGGCCTGGAGATACAAAGAAGTAAATTACAACTGTCATTGGAATAAGCAGGTTGTGACTATGACTTGGCTGGACAAGGCCCTGAGTAACAACATACCCACAGATTTTAGTCTGCCTTTAGCAGAGGATTGAACCAGATGAGTCCTAGAGGTCTCTTCAGTTTAAATATTTGTGTGATGTAATGAGCCCTCAAACACTGATTCCACAGTTAAAAGATGGGTAGTTGGTTTTGCTTTTATGTCCCCCAGCTGTTACCAGTGTATGAACATCTGGCCTCATCTGGCCTGGATGCCCTTAGCTTTTGGAATATTTAAATGGACATCAGTGTCTTGCTTGTTTAGGAACATAGGGATCACCTCAAACTTTTCCAAATGCCTTCCAAATGTGTTTCATTTCTGCTCTAATTCATCAGAATAAGATCTCCTTGCTAGGAAGAGTCAAAAAGCTAACCTCAGGCAGCAGACTTCAGCACAGTGCATCAGACCACTAGCACACACAAAAAAATTTGCTTTATTGAAAGGAGACACACCTGTTAATCACCATACAGGTGTAACAGATAACTTTTTAGATATAAGGGTGCAACATTAAGAGCATGGATTACTGCTGAATAATAGAATCTCTGAATAGGTAAGACTGGAAAGGACCACAGTGAGTCATCCGGTCCAACTTCCCTGCTCAAGCAGGGTCATCCAGACCACATTGCACAGGATTGTGTTTAGGTGGTTCTTGAATTCTCCAGTGAGGCAGACTACACAACCTCTCTGGGCAAACTGTTCCAGTACACAGTCACCTGCACAGTAAAGTTCTTATATAGAGGTGAATGCACTTTCTGTGCATCAGTTTCTGCCTGTTGCTTTTTATCCTATTGTTCAGCACCACAGAGCAGAGCCTGGCTCCACTGCCTTGGCACCCTCCCTTCAGACACTGATAGACATTGATAAGGTCACCTCCCAGCTGTCTCTTCTCAAGGCTGAACAGGCCTAGTTCCCTCAGCCTTTCCTCATAAGAGAGATGCTCCAGTCCCTCAATCAGCTTTGTTGTCCTCAGCAGAAATCATTCCAGAAGCTGCAGGTCTCAGTACAAGCTCAGCTTATACCGAGGAACCCAAAACTAGACACAGCACTCCAGATACGCCTCACCAGGGCTGAAGAACAACCTCTCCTCACCACCTGTCATCTTGAAGTCCTCTTCTTCTTGTCTTACAACCTTGGTTATTGCAGCCTCATGGCCTGATTTCTACCCATAGCAATTAAACAGCATCAATTTTCCTTTTCTAGAGATATTGAACTTCAGCATTTCATGTTTTTTACCTTTTAATAGTCAAAATGATTTCACAGTGTTTCAATGATTCAGCATGATGCTCTGGCTTATTACACATTTTTACTTTATTTTCCCACTCTACTCATGTTCTAAAATACTCATTCTAAAATACCTTCCTTGTGCATTTTTCTCCTATCCAAACCCCTGGTCATGCTGTTTTCCAGTTCTGCACTGCCTCTTGGACTTAGAGCCCTGTCCTCTTACTCCTTCTTAAAGCCTTCAGAACACCTCTTTCAGTTCAAAACTTATTTTCATGCTGTTTCCCAGAGCCCTGCCCTGTGGATGCAGCAGCCCGTGCGCTGAGTGCAGCACAGACGGCATCTGCTGGGGAAGTGAGGAACATCAGGTGGCTGCTTCCAAGAATTCAGTTACTGCCAACATAAAAATAGTCTTGACTCATGTAAACAACTCATTCAGGGTAACCAATAAATAACCTCGATGCTTTATTGCAACACTAATTTTTTTTTTTAACAAATGAAAAGTTAACAAATATATGAAGCTTGCCTAGTTTCTCATAAACCGGGTGCAGAAGTTTCCTATGACAATGCTGGGCATGAATCCAAATCTGAACAATGCTGGACTTAATTTGTAGCAGAAACATCCTCTTATTTGGTTCTTTTTTCACTTGTTTAGCGGGGAGGCAAAGGGGGAAACTGATCAGTAACATTTCATCGTGATTGTTCACAGCAATCACCAAACCTGACATTGCTCCTCTGGTGGTGGCACTGTGAAGCAGGTACTGCTTCGGTGTTTGCCAGAGGTAAAGCCTATCTGGCTCATTTTTTTTGAGTTTTTGTGAAGCAGTGAACACAGGGTGGCAGTCTACAATCTGAGCCTAGTCTTGGCTCATATGGTTTTGGACTTTAGTTCCCTAAAGCTCCTTTACCCATCATTTTATGTTAATAAGGACATGGAAAAAATGAACACATTATTTTCAGTACTTGATGATAATTAGATCATATATTTTGCATTTAGCACTTATTTCTAGGACGTCTTTAGCAGTACACTTAGCTTTTTAAAGTACTACTTTTTGGCCTTATGCTTAATTAACAAACTCAATCTGCTTTTTTACTGAAGGATTGAGTAAAGGCAGAGGTAGAAGGCCCTGGCCCACAGACGTCTTCAGCCTCAGCACTTTGAAGCAGTAAGGTAGTAGAGTAATGAGTGCAGAGAGGCTCCAACTTTATACCATTAATAAGCAGCTCTTTGCAAGACAAAAAAATCACCAAATCTACTTGTGTGTGATCCTACTCACTGCTGAGTGTTAATAACACAGCAATACAACTTCAATGGTGTATTTCAGTTAGCATTAAAAATCATCAGCTGTATCATGTAGTTTAGGTTGAACTATGAAATTCTTAATTGCTTTGGAGTACCTACAACAGATGATATGAAGGGTGCCTACTTGGAGCTGACACCACATCTTGTTGGCTGAGCCATTCTCCCAGAAGGCGAGAGGGAGAATTTGAAGCCAAAATCCTTGAGGACAGAATCCAGACTTTCCCTTTCTGGAAGCAAACACTTCACTCATTCAGAGACACAAAAGAAGGTGAACAAACTTTCCCTGTGTTTCACACTGAAAACTATAAAGAAAATAACATTTGCACTCAAGGGAGACTGATGGGTATGTACGGAGCAGTTGAGTGGGTTCCTATCAGTTAGTTCTAGGATAAAACAGGGCACTCCACAAACCTGACACATGAAGGCCTAGCAAAAGATTTTCTATTGGCCTCTCCTACCCTTTTTCACCACACAAAAGTATTCATATCTATTGATGTGAATCAGACTGGAATCTTCTCTACCAGTGTTTTGCTTGGGCTTACAAAGGAGAACTACTTGGGCCCCAGAGGACTCCTCTTGTGGAGGTGATTTTTAAGATGGTCTTCCACTGAGATTCAAGAAGGCATGGGACACTGCTGTGGTGTCCCTATCTGAACTCTGAATTTCTGCCCTTGAAGTGCTACACACACTAGCTCCCTTCATCCTGCTCTCCTAGTACATCCATGGTGTCCCTGGTCCCTTGGAGAGCTTGCTGCTAGGTGAATTGCTGACCCTTTCCTGGACTGCCAACCTCCTTCTCGCCACCCATTCCTAACTCCAGCATTCCAAACTCATGCTAAATTTAGCAGAGGCTATTGAGCAAAATGTTACCATTCTGCCACCCCTACCTCACCAGTTCTCCTGCGAACAGAGGGTCTAGAATGTCCAAGTACTTCTAGTTCTGCAAGCAAATACTTCTGTGCTAATGGTTGTTACTACTACAAAGTCAGATAATTTTGCTTCACACCAATTACTGTGCTCCGTAAGACTCAAAACCTATGATTCTGGAAGCAAATGGAAAGTTGCTGTGTTGATTGCTCTTTAGCATGTCTTTTAATACACAAACTTCATATTTCCAGAGGCAAAAAATACATAAGACCTGATTAAAATATGTTTTTCTTTTATTTCTAGCATATGCATAACCATACTAAGTTTGAAATGTAATACAAATCCCAGTAAAAGTTCTAGATTATTCCTACCATGTATAAATGTTACTAATTTAAAGAGGCATTTACTTAGCTTTGTTCTTTCAGTTTTCGCAAAGCTTTTACCAGCCTCTATTTTACAGACCCACAGGATAGCTCTTCCTTAAATAGAGAGATCTAGCTGTTAAAATGACTGCTTATAACTCTTTCTTAGCAAAGAAGTTCTACTCTTAAGCAAAGAACTTCAACATTCAGGAAAGGTCAGCATTTCATCTGGAAAGTATATATTTTTATTACTGAAGTATGCAAAAGCCTCCAGCTTCTATTCTTAGCTTATTAAGATAAATAGGTCCAAAGGGACTTATAATAAAATAGCCAAAAATGCAAGAGAAAAAACCCCAACACTTTACTGCCAATATTTTTATGACAGTGACAGAATGAAATCTCCTTAATGCTTGTTTTTGAGCTCCAGTATGTTGACATATCATTCAGCTAACACAAAAAGCATCATCTGCAAGAACATAAATTCCTTCCTAGCTCATTACAAGAACAGTTCAGGACCCCTAATCATCTCTGACCTACTCTGAAGTCACACAGCAGTATCTTTGTCTACTCTCTGTATCACCTGTATGTTACACTTGATGTTCTTAAGACATGATCCTTTCCAATTACTGCATGAACAGAAATTAAACTTTGGATACCCCATAGAAGAAACACCTAGATGCATCAGGTTCCAGGGGAACAAGGAGGCAAGGGAAAATACTCAAGAGTGCCAGCTAAAGCCAGCAAGCCAACATGGTTCAGAAGAGCCATGCAAAAAGTCAGTACTAGTTGAAGGACTATTGAAATTGTTTGGTTTGACATAAATTTCCTTAGCAATTGTGTCTTGAAAGAATAAGTAACCTCTGAGGTATCTCCTGCTCAGCCTTGTCAATGATAGTTACACAATAATAAATTTTAATAAACAAAACCGTTTAAAACAAGGTTTAAAGTAAGAAGTATGACTGCTATCAGTCCAAGTAATCACTTTAATGAGAAAGCTGTTACAGAGCGTGGCAAGGGAAGGACAGAGAAAGGTGCAAAATATCTTTTCACAGCTCTTTATAAAGGTCAGCTGCATCTTCCAGGAGAGATGTT
The DNA here is from genome assembly GCA_013397075.1 of Rhabdornis inornatus. Taxonomy (NCBI): domain Eukaryota; kingdom Metazoa; phylum Chordata; class Aves; order Passeriformes; family Rhabdornithidae; genus Rhabdornis; species Rhabdornis inornatus. The sequence continues at coordinate 157,760 of VWZS01004365.1, forward strand.
AGTGAATGAGTGAGGACAGATCTACTCAAGATACATAAAACCCAGTCACTATTAAGCCATCCTTATGGATAATCATTAAATAAGACTTTATCCCACCTGCAAACAGCATTCTCACAGCATGTCCTGTACAGGTTAAAGTATGTAACCTCCTATAGGTTAAGTAGCACTTACACAGAAAAACCTTCTCTTACTGAGACATTCTGGTGTTTCTTGGTTTAAACCTGCAAATCTGGCAAGGATGCAGCTTACTGGTATGAGCTGAAATACATATACCTTTTTGTACTTCCTGAGGATCTTTGAGAAAAGCTGTACAGGCTTCAAGAACATGGATGTAAAGTTAACAACATATAAAAAAATCACAGTGTATCTCAGTGGGTCTTTTTTTCACAGCACTCAAAGATCACAATGCACTTTATTTTCTCAACACATTACCACACTTTTATGAATTCAAAACTTCCCATTCAATGTCTTAAAATTGCTTATGTGAGCAAACAATAACATTAAGTTCTGAAGCTGTGCATTTGTTGGAATAAGACCCACTGTTTTGCACCTATAAGCACATTAACAATGTTACACAAGACAGTAACCATTGTACAGTAGGTTACAGTGCACCGGCCTTCGGATTTTAGGAAGTTATGTCCAAGCTAAAGTAAAGTATCAGAACATTTCCCTTCCTCCTTGCCACTCCTGAAGGGGACTGAACAAGAACAGAATTAGTAGACAACTTAAGTGAAAAACATTAGTTTTATTTATAGGTGTTACAATACAATCACCATAAAACTTACAAGAAGTGAACGTAAGACTTGCATAGACTTTGTTTTTTAAAATAATAATTTTATTCTTTTTTCAGGCCAAAGACTCTCCATTCTGGCACAAAGGTATCTAAGAAGCTTCACTGTAGGTCTATAATTATTAAAAAAAACGAAGAGCCACACATTTGGTTTATCTAGTAAGCAAAGCTAATATACTGCTGTGGATTTTTTCACTCAAATACTGGAAGTTTTCTGGGAAAGACTTCTTCGTGCTTTGGTTCAGAATTTAGAAATCAAAAGCAGGATCCATTTGCAGAAATACATTCTTGGAAATGCATTACAGTACTGTGTGCCACATCCCTCTTGATAGAAGGCACAACTTATGAAAGGAACATTCATGATATAAAACAGAAGCCAGTTCTGAAAGGCTAACAGTGACACCCACTACTTCTGGTGCATTCTTCTCAATCTAAGCAAGACTTGCTTTTATTTTCTAACACCAACATTCCCCACCCTCAATCTAAAACATAACTTCAATATTTGTAAAATTAAAGCTTTTCCAGGTATGAACAGTTGCAAGAAAGAAACACGAGCCAACATTTTTCTACTGGTGGAGTTACTTTCAAAACTGGACGTAAGAATAGTCACTATCCCGCAAGAACCCATGTGTCAAAACCAAAGAAATTATTAAAGGCAAATTTTTAAAAGTGTCATTCTTCCTGCATACTTGAAGTCAGGAAAACAAAGCTGTTTATGGCAGTAAAACTGATTATTTTGTCTAAAGTGCTTGATGAAAGCAGAAAAACTATAAAAATGATAAATTAGTGAAACCAGAGGTGGAAGAGTTACATTTATCATACAAAACAAGATAAACTGAAGCATTTTCACATTTTCTTGTTCCATTAGACAAGATACAGCAAAAAGATTCTTCACAGTGAAGAGCTCCCTTAGAATGTATAGTTTGTAACATATTTTTTCTTACGTTTCTGTGATATTAAGTAATTTGAAAGAAGAATCAGAAAGAGTATCCCAAAAAAAAAAAGTATTATTACAGCTAAGAAATGAAGATTACATAGGAAGGTTTAGACATTAAAAAAGAAAATCTTTGGGAAATGCTATTAAATACTTTCAATAATTTTAAATGCCCTGACACTATATATTTTACAGTAGAAATGCAAGAACCTTTGGAACACAGCAACACATGATTAGTTCTGTGCATGTCTTCTTTTATGACATCATCTTTCCCTTACATTCCACTGAGCAGAAAAGCATCCCTTCCATAGATATGAACTTCTGGCCAATCAAACACTTGCTGCAACAGGAGCACAAGAAGCATTCCTGCGTAGCATGCCAGTTGAAGTTGTTGTATGTTACACGCTGAACCTCTGGATCTATAGCATTATGACAGCCTTGGCAGATCTGTTTAGAAACAAAACAACACTGAAATGAAGCACACGCATGCTCTCTTCAAGTCCAATAAAACCTAGAACACTTAAATGTTTTTGGAGGAGAGAGGTGTTAAAAGAAGCCTTTTAAAAAAGTCTCCAACTTTCGATTTTTTTTCTTTATTTTTAAAGTGTTTTGATTAGAATTCAGCTGAGGGCACAGAATAATAAAATGGACACACAACTTATTTGCTGCTGAGACTAAGCTTAGACAGTTATGATGGTTAGGATTTCCCAATACCCAAATAATCATAAAAACCTTTTATGTCAAACAGCACAGATCTTCATATATTAACTGAAATATGTGAAGAGATTAGCTACAAATCTTCCTGTGTATTGACAGCTCTGTGGCAATGCCAAATAATTAAAGGTTATTAGAAAGTCTTGAAAGCAATTAATCTTAGAATCTGGTTGTTCACAAATTATAATTTAGATAGAGAAAGTTAATGTTTTAAGAGGGAAAAAGAAGCCTCTCCAAAAAAACAATTCCTCACACCTACCTCAGAATATTATTAATTGCCAACTAGAAATGACCATGTTTTCCTCCATTCACTATATAAACCATCTAGACGCACATTAGACTGAGCCCCCAACTAGCAGCTAGCTAACTTACAGCTATGATTGGACCATCATCTCAGATGAGTTACCAGCATAACCACAAATCAAGAACTACCATTCTTTTCCAAACTTCTAGCTTTATCCTGTCAATCACTCTCCTTTTTAACCCATGTGGCTAGAAATAAATGAAACACCTAGATTGCAGTTATCACTATGGGTATTTAGCAGATCAGCTGAAATTGATTCCCACCAGGCTCAATGAACTGTAATTGATGAAAACTAAACATTTAGGAGAATCACTCATCTTCACCACTGGCTAACTTCCAGGTGTTTTTCCAACAGGTTCCACCCCCCACCCTGGCAGTGGCTTTTGTTCAAGTTTTGTTCAAGTGACAAAACTCATGCCTGTCTAACGTTGTGGGTTCTGGTTTCTTTCTCCCAAAGGGAAAGACGAACTGATTCAAGGCAAAACACACATTGAATTTATACTCTTCAGATACTCCCAGACTGAGAAAAAGTAAATTTGAAGCTCCATAGATTTATGTTCCCTTCCTTCACAACACCAAGACATCTGCAAGGACCTTACCACAGCGTGGTTCTTCATATAGCAGGATTTGCAGACTGGCTTGTCATTCACCATTATATAGGTTATCCCAGCCAAAACACAATCACAATCAAAACAGCAGAAGTGTTTCAGATGCCAGTTTTGCCCTTCTGCGAGAGTATATTCATTGCTGAATATTAGCTATGAGGAAGATATGAACAAGTATACAAGTAAACAAGTACATTCATTTGAACAGTGTACCTTTTAATAAATACAGCCTCTGGATGGTTTGTGATTTGCAAGAACTCCCAGTGGTACCACCATTGTTTAACTGTTTACCAAAAGCCTCCATGCTGCTCCACAGCATGGAACCCACAGATGCCAGAGGCCCCAGGAGGGCTGGGCCCTGTTGCTGCCCAGGGTCAGTTTGGCCCCTAGTGCCCCTGATAAGGGAACAACTGCATAAGTGGGACTTGTTGGAAGAATTTTCCCTCACGTATCACATCTTATGTCTCCACAGATTGTGCAAAATCACCACCAAATCCAAAACAAACTATGGATCTTCCTGAAGTGCAGTGTCCATATTGTTTCAGTTCTTTGCATCTAAAATATCAACTATACTGGTGACGGCATATCATCCTCCTGCACTGAAATGTTTTAGTAAAACTCCTAATCACTTCTCAGGGGAACAAACTTATATACTAGAAGAAAGGACTAGGATATTTCCTACCTCATCACATCCAGCACACCGGGGTCTTTCACTGTCACAATAATGTCTTCCACAATACAGGTTTCCATTCTTCCAGAAATAGATCATGTCTACTAGAAGTTCACCGCAGGTGCAACAGACAAAACAACCTGGATGCCACAATTTGTCATATCCAGCACGTTCTGCATAGACAGCTGGGTCACCTTCCTTCATGTTCAGTTTGCAGTGATAGCAGGACTGGAAAGATATTATTACCAAGTTAATTAAGTCTTTGAGAGCTGTATTTATAAAAATTACATACTGCAGATATATTTAACAAATTCCATCTTTCCAGACTGAAATTAAAGCATTAGTTTAATCCCATGAGTGGACAGTAGTGGTTCAACATATACCCTTTCCATAGTTTAGGTTTAACTAAACAATTCAAGATGATGCACATTCTACTGCCATAACATTAGTGCTCCTTAAAAGGACTATTGTACTTTGCTGTATTCACATTTGCAATTGCAGTACAGTGTTTAAATAAAATAACAGGCAATTAAAATTCATGTTATGCTTGTAAATCTTACATGCTTAGGAACAAGGAGAGGATAATGAGCCTCCATCCAAGCTAACTAGCTGTGACTAGAATGCATGACAAGAAAATGGCTGTACTTAGAGGTCATGAGAAGACCAAGCCATATTTGCATCACTGGTGGGGAAAGTAAAAAATAAGTGAATATTTCAAACTGATTCTGTTTAAAGCTGTGTGCTAGGGATGCTAGTCACTCATGGCTGCTATCCAACAGTCAGTGATTAATGATTTTAGGACAGGGAGAGTGACTACAAATAACTACAAAGCATACATACACAGCTACACTACAAATAATTCCTGAGAGTTCATAGTCAGTCTTCTGCCCTGTACCTGTATACAGAGAGGTTTTTGCCATCAAGTAAAAAACCACAAATGATTTATTTTACTGAACCAAAAATTTTTTATCTACAGTTTAATCACCAGTCTGGCATTTCCTGCACTCCAGCTGGTCTGTTGACAGGGCTGAACATCCTGGGAAGGTTTTCCTCTATGACTCACATCAGCAACAAATGGCTTCGTGTGTGCATATAAAAATAAAATAAAGTGCCTCAGCTGTAAGGCATATCGATCAGATCCCAGATGCCAGACAATTTGAAAAGGTATATAGAAAGCCACCAAAAGAGGAAGAACAACTTTGAACAGAAACAGAATGCAGAATGTAGGGAAATTAAAGAAAGGGAAAGTTCAAATATACATGTTTATAAAGGTTTCTGATCTTTCTACTTTAGACTTCACTCCAAGAGAAGTCCACTGGAAGGTTAAGTAGCTGCCTAGACCTAAATCTAGGCAATGTGATTCATTTGCCTAGCATTTACAACATCTCCAGCTTTGGTGGTTAAAAAGTACATAAAAATTTCCTTCTTTACAAGATGAAAATATGCTGAGTACCTATTTTTCTTTAATTCAGCTTTCAGTCATGGTAAAAAAAGCTTTATATTTGTAAACACAGAGACAATTATTATAGGTATATTTACATTAATAGTGGAGACCTGGTTGTTAGTGTGGATGGGTTTGCTTATTTTATATTTTATCAGGTTTCAAAGAAGTGCAGTCTATTCCTATAATGAAAATTAATTTTCCAAGAGAGTCTTTTTACCACAGTACAGGAATACAGCTTTCAAACTCAGTCTGAAAGATAATGTACAAAAAAATCTGATGAGCAGAAATGCAGAACCAATAAAAAAGCGTAGACAAGGATGGCATTCTTCTGCTAACTATTTAAGAGTTCTTCTTTGTATCAAATTATGTTGAACTGTTAAGTAGTTGAGATAATGTTAAATGATACAGCTGAAACAAAGTCTCATTGCTGAAATCAGACCCTGCCCAAATACTTAAAAATAACATACCTAAATCCTGATTATTTAACCCAGTGTTAACTAACAACAGATATGAAACCAAAAAGTTCACTTATGCTATTAAGCACCTACAAGCCTCTTTCTAAATCACAGCCCACAGTGATAATATATGCTTGGCTTAATTTGCAGGAAGAACACTCAGGTGCTGGAGTAAGAAAAGGCTGGAAGTGATAAACAGGTGTAATGTAAAAACAAAGCATCTTCTGATACAATTACTCAAGAGGATATATGGTGCCTCCTGCTATTGACTTATAGTCCAAGGCAGTTGGTCAGCAGGGTATAATGCAAGATGTGCATTTCTGTAGGTCTTCCTTGAGGAGATAAGAATTGCTGTTGTGAAACTAAAGTAAACCAGCAGGAAAGGCTGATTTAAGACAAAATGACAGTAACCTAATCAAGCCATGGTAAAAGAACTTTTTAGTTTCTTAGATTCTCCATAACAACACAGTGACAAAAAAAAAAATTAGCAAATAATCAAATGGCACAGCTTGAAAATTTCTGCGGTGTCCATGTCCAAAGCTAAAACTTAAGTGTTGATTTCATGTTTCACACCAGTAGTCATATATACAGTCAGTTCAGAAACAAACAACAAAAAAAAAAAACAAACCACCACACCCCCAATAATACCACAACAAAAGCCACATTCTACAACCACTGTTAAGCAAACCTTTTTCTCCAGCTAGAACTTCTATGTTTTTCTGTAAGCAACCTGAAGACATATAATTTTAAGGATTCATACATGTAATAGCAACATTTTTAGAAATATAGTTACAGTAGAGCTTTTGACACTCCTAAGTAATGTCTACCCCCACTAAACTGATTTAATGTTCCTTCAGTAATCCTACCTCTATTTAGTACTTGTAATAGGTAGTTGAGACATGCACAGCAGTAGTTATGTCAGAAATACTTGATTAAGGCTACAATTTTTGAAATATCAACGAAAACTGGATAGTTTTATATACTTCGTTTTTTGTTAAGCTATTACAAGGAGAAATCAGATGCCAAAGGAAAAAAACAGGTAAGAAAATGGAGCTGAATATGAAAAGTAGGCTAGTCAAAAGAGCATTGTATGGTTCAACTTGTTGGACACAGGATAGATACGTGTTACTTTATTATTCCTTAATTTCATTTCATTTTAAACACAATTTATCAAGTGGGTAATTTCAGTGCTTTTCCAAGAAAGAGGAGAAAACAAGCTTCTAAAATTAAACTAATTCAAGACCAGAAGAATGTAACAATTAGTCCGTAAGACAACACAAGCTTTTTGATTATTCTTCTGTAAAAGCCACCCTAATATACTATCTCCAAGCTAATACGTTTTTGCACTGAGGATGAAAGTGTCACCTAGGAAGTTATTTGCTGCAATGAATTAAATACTGTCAGAAACCAGGGCTCTGTGCATTCACAACATCTTCCAGTTCCCTTTCCCACTATTTTGCTATTCCAAATTAGTAAACAATTTAATTGGGCTAAAATGACCAAACAGAGCACTCAGATGATAATTTACCTTCTTGCTTTATCTTTCCCTTCTTATACTTACGTATTGAGATGCTTTCTGATTTGGGGGCTTCTTGTCCATTGTTCCAACAGCAGATGAGGTACCTCTGCCACTACCATTTTTCAAGTTATTCTCATCAGGAGCTCTCACTTCCACCTCACCAGGGAGCTTGACATCTCCTACACCAAGCGCTTCTTTTTTGTACTTCTTCACAAATTGCTCCATATGCTTAACTTCACTGGGGGAAAGCTCGTGGCATTTTGAAGGATCCTGATCGTGAGCAGGCAGCTGCTTTGCCAACTGCTTCTTCCTGTATTGCGCACCTTCTGAGCCAGCAACAGGCTGCTTCTCCTTTGGTAACATCTGCATGTACTGTCTAGCCTGAATCAGGAGGAATTAGATATCAGATGGCACTTCAACCATTCTCATAAGCAAACACAACTAAAGTAATCTCTACTGTTTTTAGTGACAGTCAAATTTGTCAAAAACAAAGTTCTTTCCATAAACATTAAGCTCCCGAAACAGTAATGGAGATAAAATACAGCAGATGCATTAACTGGCTTCTTCCCAGAGTAAGAGACAGGCTCCTTTTTAAGCCTTTTACAACATACAAAAAAGAGTTACTACTTCTCTGAGTAAATAACATTTACACAGCACCTTGTCTCTCTCTATGAATACTGATCACGAGTACAGTCTTAGAAAAGTAGAATCTGAAATCGTCTGCTTGGGGCATACAGCCCATTGAAGAAATAACTCTAGCTAAATTAAGGAACAAAAAGCCCTAGCTTTAATAAAGCAATGACAAAGATAAAAATCAAATTGGTAACTGAATGTTAAATAAATCTTAGATGCACAAGGTTTGATTAATTCACTGAAAAGGAATAATTTGAGATAATGTCATTTTGGCATGGATTACACAACATTTTGGTACAATAAATTAGTAATCAAAGTCTGAAAAGGGAAGAAAGATCCTCAGAAGGCTACCTACCATCTTAACTACTTCAGCTGAAAATATACTGGAAGAGAGCTGCTCTTTTAGATGTCAACACTGACCTTGTCCTTACCATATACAGTAAAAGCTATAAGCAAGGCTAAGTGTCCCCCTTAACTTTAATCAATGATATAAATTGATGTGGTGATGGGTTTTTGGTTATTTTTTTCCCTTTAAGCCCACATTCCCTGCAATTTTTTCAACTTTATTAAAAAAAAAAGAAAAAAAGAAGAAAAAATAAAAAGGCAGGTTACAGAAACGGGACTCCAGGGACTTAGTAGATAACTCTTAATCCTATGTATTAAAAACTAGCTTATTTCCCCAAGTTTTTAAGAATTTCTACATACAAACATCCATAAAGCATGATGACAGACGCAAGACTCATTAAACAGGCACCATATTTTCAGTTTTGAGGAGGAAGAAAGGAAGACTACAAGAGACAAAGTTAGCCTTCCAGTAAGCTCTACTACTTTATCTCCCACCAACTCCTGCCTTGAACATGAAAAAATGTGAGTTGGACTTACAAGCGTCTGATTCTGAACAGGAGGAGCCCACTCATAAGTCACAGTATCGATGGATATGTTCTTGGCTGGCACTGGGCTGGTCAGTATCATTACATTGCGTTTATACATGGGATTGCTATCATTCTTCAGCTTTGCAATGAGGGTTGTGTATTTTGTATCTTCAAAGAGTTTCCCCACTTTCCGATCTTCCTCATGGCTTGAAGGGATGTCATGCTCCTCCTGGCCACATTTGCAGTTGCGGCATATTTTCCTGAAATTCATGGAAACAGCAACAAAATTACAATCTCACACCATCTGGGTGTGTAGTAACATCACCAGGAACCCAAATCCTTTTTTCAGTGCTTTGTTTAGAAATACACAAGTTTTTCTGCAATATGTTAAGCACTTCCTTATGTGTCCTGTTGTATTATTTACATTGTTTATTTACAGGTATTGTTATCAGATAGATATCAGTTGACTACACTAATGCATTTTTAATATGAAGCTATGTAATTTCTTCAGTTACATCTCAGTACTGATCAAACACATATATATCCTTTATCAGTCACCTACCAGATTTATTATAAGATAACTTAATGCATCAACATGATTCCCCCAGCAATCATTGCCTGGGATTTTAGTTTTTCAGTTGCTCTTCATACATTCCAAGTTATACACACTATATTATTTTCTCCAAATGGATTTCACTGTATGAATGATATTTGGTTATCACTGGGCTGCTATCATGTGTAAACAAATATTTCCTAGAAAGGAAGAAAATGCATACAGACATACAAAGAGTGTAATTGCACCAAGTTCTGTTCAAAGCACAGAATTTAAAGAGAAGATGAAAGAAAAGTTAAAGGCTTATATGGACAAAGCCTTTCAAAACAGCTCTGAACCAAGTCAGAGGTACTCTGGCACATGCTGTAGAGAAAATTTTCAGAGAAAACAGCCTTAAATGGTAGAAGTATATCTACTTACTTGGATATAAATTATATTCTGTCACATACAACACATTTCAACTGCTTTAGCTAACGAATATTAGAAAGCAATTTGTTACCTTAAGCATAATTAAACAACTCACGTATAATGAACAGAACCTTGGATTAGACAAGCTAGTTCATTATTTATTTACAGCATCCTCAGAACTTCAGTTCAAAGCAGTCAGCCAGAAATCACTGAAACTAGATGTTAACTAAAGGCTCTTATTACACACCAAGAAAACATATCAACCTTCTAGATCTCTAGACTCTGAAGAGGAATGAGTAGTGTTTTACCCCATTATTTATCCTTCATACAGAAAACAGCATAAACTATTACCTATAAAATGCTTCTGAACCCTGCTTGCCAAAACCCAAACTCTTAACATTGTTCTGCATCTTGCTTTATACAGTCGTGAAGGCAAGTTAAGGTGCCATAAGCCACAGGAACACAACAAGACCATCCCATGACTACAGCAAGCCCCTAAGGAAATGGGAAAGGAAGGAGGACCTTTAATTGGCCACCTGAAATGATACACAGCCAGCCCCAAACATATGCTCTCTATATGTACACCAGTTTAGGATGTGGAGTACTAACATTTCAGTGTATCTGGTGGATGCTGCACCGGTCATTTGGTTACACAGAAAACATACATTGTGGTAATTTAACTTGTAAAGCCCATTTCAAATAAAAATACCCAACTCTGCAATAAAAATGAGCCACTCGTGCAAAAGAAGAATGTTAAGCAGAAGTGACTCCACTTTGCAACACAAATACCTAAAGAGATCACTAACTGAAGTGTAGACTGTGACAGCTTCCAACTCATTTCCACAACAGGAAGGATGTGCAGAATTTCAAACCTGATACTTACCTGGATAGCTACTATAAACCAGTCACTTTGCAATCTTCCAGTTTACCAAAACATTCAAGCATGAACTAGCATTGCCCATTAAGCCTAAAAGCTTTACTATGGACCTCAAGCACTTGAAACATAAAATTTTGCAAGATCTTCAGCATTTGTCTACACAAGTCCTTCACACAGCTAATACTCAGAGACTATTTAATATAACAATAAAGCAATTAATATTCACTTTGCTCCTCTTTTACGGCATGCATGTGATTGATTATATCTTATTACCAATTCTCAGTCATATATTTTGTGAGATCTAATACCAGGTAATAGAATTGGACCTTGCTTTTTGCAGAGTTAGTGATTTACACAATGATCACCATGCAGCTTTATGCCCCACAGCACACATGCTACTGGAATTGAAGCAGTTTGTCCATCCAAACAATTGACACCAAGCACTTTATATTCACTCTTGCAAGTTAAATCTTTAGCAACAGTAACTCCAGTTTCAGTCTTGTGTCTTGATGTGATTTAATAACATTGATGAATGACCAGACATTCTTGAGTTCCTTGCACAGACTTAGGCAATTAAGTATGATCATGCTGTCCAGAACTGCTCTGCTTGCAAGACAGACCTCAGTAAGAACAGTTCATATCGTTGTACTGCCTGTGTGACAGGTGGTGCACTCTCCCCACTCTACAGCAAAGCAGCACCGACAGCAGACAGAGATCAGACTACTCCCCAGAAGTTGTGGCAGAACTCATCCTAAACTTTCACATGGGCTGGAAAAGCCACAAGAGCACCTAATTTTTGCTCATGTCATGAAATTGTGTATATTTTTTCTAATAGTATTCTTTCAGAATGCAGAATAGCTTAGAGATCCTGTTTCTATTTTCAATTAGATAGACATCCTGACTCAGCTGCTGTCACTATTCTTGGTCCCACCTTGAAGGCTTAATACGTTTCACTGACTACAGTATCTGTGAGACATTTGTTTTTGCTTTCCTCATAAATGGGTAGTTGCAAAGAAGTGAAAGCACTCAATTCATCCTTAGGTGCTTCCTGGGACTCACTGTGAAACTACCGCATTATATTTGTATTGAAAATAATGAGGTAGCCACTAATCTTCCCCACCCCTGCACCCACTGAAATTAAGAATTTGACTGTGTGCATTTCAGTCTAATCTCCTTGCTCTTTACAAGTTAAGTGAATAATTCTTTGCAACAGTTTGCAAGAAGATGTTACAGAGGCTATGTTACAAGTGTAACAGTGGCCTTGGCATTAGAACTTGTGTACCATTATGCCTCTGAATACAGGACAAAACAATACAGAAAGAATGTGGAGAATGCTGAGTCACAACTGATGTCAGCATATCTCAGTAAATCAAAGGAAAATCCCCTAGGCTGTTGCCATTTCCCATGCTCCCCTGGATCTCAGCCACATGAAGATGTCCATACAGCTGCTAACAGCCCAAAAAAGTATCCTGTCCTGATTTATAATCTTTCCTCTTGAGTAATTTTCAGTACTAAAAGATAACCAGTTGATATCTACACATCTAACAGTTCCTGCATAGTACTGTTTACAATTTAATCCTTCAACTTCTTTCAGTAGTTGCCACAAAAAAATCCTGTTCATTAGTCACTCACTGTCCCCTCTGCAGAAGGTATATTGCCAATTACTTCTCTTTAGAATAGACTGGCTGGTCATTTTTTTGGTCACTGAAATGACCCCATTCCATTACCTCAAATTTATATTTCACAAGTCTGTCTGATAATTGATGCTTTATTTTCATCTTTGATGTTAAACTGAACACTTCATGTGCAAGAAAAACCAATTGCTGTTATATACACCCAAAGACAAATATATAAAAACATATATGCTTAAACAATTTTTATCTCCTTTGACTCTGTCAAGAGGACAGGCAGTGAGAATTTCTTGTTCTCTCCATCTGCATTGTTGAAAACATTTTCTCTTCACTAGAGGACATTCAGCGAGATCCCTACAGAAGGAGGTGTTATGGACTCCTGCTTATGTCATCGCCTCATCAAAGCAGAGCAATGCTCCTCCGCACCCATCTCAGATTTTGAAAAGCTTTTCCCACTCAAAACACCGAAGATAGGGAGGAAGCTTCAAAATCCGTGGAATGAAAAGTTGTGTATCACTGTAAGGACAGATCTATTAGCAGGTGCTGAGTAGTTAGAAAGAACAAGGAAGAAAGGTAGAGATTCCATCCTCTCAAGTGATGAATTCCTGTGTCCTGAATGTCTACTGACAGGAAGAATCAAAGACTTCCAGTTCCTTCCCCAAAATCAAATGTTAACCATCCTCCTGATTGTCTATGTTCTGGTGTACGGAGAGGAAAAATAGGATGGATAATGATCCTTCCTATACTGCCTCCTAGAGACAGGAGGCAGTAGCTGCAAGCATAGAGAAATCCTCAACAAAAACCTGGCAAGTCCTGAGGTTTCTGCCCTCCATGCAGAACAACTAACCTCTTCCTATTACAGAATCACAGAAATCCAGGTGGTTCTTGAATACCTCCAGTGAGGGAGACTCCACAGCCTCTCTGGGCAACCAGTTCCAGTGTTCGGTCACCCTTCCAAACTAAAGTAGTTCTTCATATTCAGGTGGAACTTCCTGTGCATCAGTTTCTGCCTGTTGCCCTTTGTCCTATTGCTCAACACCCCCAGGTAGTGGCCTGGTTCCATTGCCTTGGCACCCTCCCTTCAGACACTGATAGACATAGAAGAGGTCCCCTCTCAGTCATCACTTCTCAAGGCTGAACAGGCCCAGCTCCCTCAGCCTTTCCTCTTAAGACATGCTCCAGCCTCTCAATCAGCTTTGTTGCCCTTCACTGAACCCATTCCAGGAGTTCCAGGTCTCTCTTGTACTGAGGAGTACAGAATAGAAAACAGCACTCCACATGCCGAATGTACCCCAGGACACCATTGGCCTTCTCAGCCCCCAGGGCACACTGCTGGCTCAAGGACAGCTTGCTGTCCACAGCACCCCCAGGTCCTTATCCACAGAGCTGCTTTCCAGCACGTCAGCCTCCAGCCTGTGCTGGTGCAAGGGGTTATTCTTCCCCAGGTGCAGGACCTTGCATTTGCCTTTGTTGAATTTCAGATGGTTCTCCTCTGCCCGGCTCTCCAACCTGTCAAAATCCTGCTTCACAGCACTTCATATCAGCCACTCCTCCCAGCTTTGCATCATTAGTGAAATTACTGAGAAGTGCCTTCTCAGTAATTTCACTATCCACTTCTTCATCCAAGTCTATGATTTTGTAATTCCTTCTGTTATGTTTTCTCACTATTAATGCAGCTATAAGTAATTGCAACTGCTTTGAACTGCATCTCAATGCTTTCCTGTCAGCTGTAGTATCAGAAAATCTTAAAAGGCAACTTAAGGCTCTCCCTGCCTTTCATGTACTGTATTTGTGCAGAGAAGCCACACGCTGAAAAAGATCATTCCCAAGTTTAAGATTTTTGTTTTCAGAAGTTTTTTTAACATCTTAGCAAGTCACATCAGGGACAGTTACCACTTTCTGGTACATATGCAACCAAGATAAATCAGAACCTTCCCTCCTGTTTTTAGCAACTTTTTACTCCTGTCCCATAGTTCCCTCTAGTGGGAGATACATATTACTCCTTGGGAATGTAACTGAGTAGCAATCTCTTACATCCAGCCTGACCCACTGGACATGCGTGGGGGTTGTTTGGCAGCCTGAAATAAATCTAACACCTAAATTAAAAGTACCTTCTCCACCTTCTGCTGCCACTACATTTAGACAGAAGCATGATTCTGAGGACAATTTGAAAAGCAAAAGCTATTAACACACTAAGATAAACCAGGCAATTGTTAACCATTCAACTATCATTGTAAACCACATCTCTAATTTTATTAATCTTGTGTACAGCTATCAGAACTTCAAAACTTAGGAATAAACTTTACTAAAGGCTTGGTTTACCACCATTTCTATACTAGCCTTGATTTATAGTTCTTCACCTATAAAACCTGCCCATACAGTGTGCCAAGATTTACAGCACAAACGTCTTAAAACAGTATGTGCCACCCCAGAAGAGATATATTCCAAATACTCCCCATATAGAGAAGAAAGGTGTAGCAGCCCTTGTAAAGCCCTGCTACTAGAGACGTACACTGGAGTTTTTTGTTCACTTTACAATCTGACTCCCCAGAGGAAGAATTGAGCGTCTTTTGTATGGAAATATAGAAAGAAATTACGTGTTGGCTCTTTGAGGAACAGCGTTTTCATGTTTCAGACCAAGAGCTGTGCGATGTGCTGGAGCTCCTCGGCTGTCCCCAGGAGAGGGCAGTGTCAGCCCTGCACAGCCCGCAGCAGAACCACGCCCGGCACACGCGGCTGCTACTGCCCCGCTGGCTGGGCTGCACCTGCCTCGGATGGAGGTCACGGTCTCCATAATGCCTTACGGAGCTGTGCTTTGGGTTTGGGGCTAACACAGCCTTGATGGGACATGCTATTACTGGGCACAAAGTCAAGGCTTCCCCGTTTTTGAACTCTGCCCCCACCTCAGCAAGTAGAGAAGCTGGGAAAGGGTGCAGCTGACTCAAATTGGTCACGGGGGTTTAAATGCTATATAACGTCATAAGAAATAAAACAGAAATAAAGGATGAAGAAATCAGGGTTTCTGACTTTTTAAGTAGTTACAGCTTGGAGACTGGCTGAGCATCAGTGTGGTGGTGGGAGACGGCCAGTGACTCCCTTTGCATCATTTGCTCACCCACGACTTCACTTATTAAACCGACTATTTCAACCCATGAGTTGCCTCACTTTTGTTTCTCCTTTTTTGTCTCCCACCCTGATGTCTGGGACAGGGAGTGAGCAGCTGTGTGGGTGTTTGGCTGCTGACCAGGGTCAATCCCTACCCCCAATTATTCTCCCAATGTGTAACTGTTTCTCTAATTACAATTCTTACTTCAACACATCTTTTACAGATGAGTAGCAATGAAATAAGTAGATAAACTTGAACTGATTTTGATTATTTATGTTATAAAGACAATATTCTGTCCACTTGTGCTGCAGTTTGTTCCTAGTTAAAACAGAGTTTCAGATTTAAAGGCTAACAACTAAGTAAACAGATACTTGGGATGCATCGCTTTCCATTTAAGTGGTGGACTACCAAAATCTATGCATCATGCAGAGCATATTAATATACTTTTTCCTTTGAAGACTATTTACACAAAACTGAATTAAGACTTCAGATTCACACTCGTACTGTCCCCAGTAGCAGCTCTGCTGGACAAACAGCTATTTTCAAACTCATTCTTGAATTCTCTCAGTTGCTAACTTTTTGACTGTTTCAGAGGCATGTGCCACATTTGTCTGACACTTAGATTAAGCTTCTCAGACTACTTCCAGCCACCTTATTTATCTGGTCTATCCTATATGGACTCAATTTCCAAACTAAATCTTAACTAAATAGTCACTATTACAACATTTTTTTCATTACTTGCTCTTTAATCCATTGCTGTCTACAAACTCTTTCTAGGAGAGACAGTGTTCCAATGAGCTATGTATTCAGGACCTGGCATAATGAGCCCTAAACCACAGGAAGATAGAGCAATATGGATAAAGAAAAACATAGGCAAAACCCCTAAATATCGACCCAGAAGCAGACACCTTTTAACTTTGCAATCATACTATGATGTGACTAAACCACTTTAGTAATTTTATTTCTTTTATTCCGAATTATTTAATGTTAAAGAATAATTACAAGGTGTAACATTGGCAACTAAGTTAAAAAAAAAACCAAAAAACAAAGAGAGAAAGTTAACTGGACTTTTTCCTCCCCCACTTGTAATTTCCCCATCTTGCATGGTGACTATGAACAGAAGAGCTTTTAAGTAGAAAGTAATACAATTTCTCATCTAACCATGGATAAACACTATTGACTCTTACACTTTTTAGAATTCTCTTTTATTGCATTACTTACATTAATTCAGTTTTATTTTACTATTATTTCTACACACAACCCCTCAGGGATGCAGTGCATCTTGAAAAAGTCTTCCCATAAATTAATTATTTCTTTTATCTGTAGATGATCGCATTTACTTACTAGTGCATTACCACTTCTTGATCCAAGTCATTATTTCTAAGTTTTTTCTATAGCTACATATTACAGATAAGAATATAGCTTCTTGATTATTTTATAAACAATCTCATCTGCAGACAAATATTTGTGAGAAGGTGTAAAATCTCTGAGGCCTTATCAGCACCTAATGCTGCTATAGCTGGGATACAAAGGCTACTTCATAAAACAAAACAAAATTCTACTGCAAATGCAATTTTCACTGCAGCTAGTTAGCATTGGTTAAACACAATTTTCATTGATAGCATGTACTAGTACTACTAACAGTTATTTTTCTGTTATTTTCAGGCTTTTCCCTTTGAGAGGGATCTTTTTTTAGAAAAATCAGAATTACTAAGCTACATCTTAGAGCACACCCAGTATTATGAGTGAACTGGGCCAGTGATACATAGATGCATTAATATACAGAAATACATCTTGTTTCAGTAAAACAAGGTTTAAATGAAATACAGAGTTTCTGCATAAGTAATGACAGACTACTTACTGCTATCATCAACTCACTGATTTAGGAATAGTACACCATCCAAGGCTCAGTACTACCTAACTTATTTGAATTTGTGTGACACACACAAGTGACACCTCTTCCCCATCTAAATAAGTTGTAGGTGTATACAAAGTTCCAGATATTTGCAAAATAATTTTACCTAGCATCTCAGATCAAAGCTTACATGTTTGGTCAGGAGTTAAAAAAGCATTTTCTTACAGAAATAAAACACACTTTTTCCCTGTCATGTCTCTTACTGTAAGGCTAGACGTATTTTTTACAATTCTACTTCAATTGTTTAGTCAGCTAAAGCAAATGCTGCAGTAGTACTATCATTCACTTCAGGGAAAATGAAATGTGTGTTCACAAGCGATTAGATACTCTGTCGTAACGCAGCTGAGAAGTTCTGGCCCTGAACTGTGTTAGCTTTTCTAAAGCGTCTTATAGTTCAACTGAGAGAAAGAACAAAAATGGTTACTTAGACATTTGCATATATATGTCAAGGTCTGCAGCGCTGAGTCACAGCTTAGGATACATTTGGTGTCACTTACCTCCAGTAATGAAGCTCAAATCCTTCACACTTTTCCTTGCATTTTAAGCAGGGGGCACCAAATCCTTCCTCATGGCCCAAGCCCATCTGTGAAGAGAGGAAGATGGCTACAGTCAGCTTCAAGAATTCCACTGCATGAATGATCTTTATAGTCTGCAATCAACAGCTAAAGCAAAAGATTAAGCATTTGACTAAGCTGACACAAGGACAGCATTCTGGGATTCACTCAGCTTCCTACTGTATCTCTATAAGCAGTAGTATTCACACAAGCCTGTACACAGGGTTGAGCTAAGCAGGCAGAGGTAGCCTTAGTACTTTTCTGGTGACTTTTCTCCCCAGCCCAGCTTGCTCTACAAACTTCACACAAGGAAAGAAGCAGATTCTTTGCAGCATTTCCTGAAGTCTAAGGCTGTGAAACCAGGGTAAGTGAGGCCAGAAGACTTCAAGTCAAAGGACATTTAATCCAGCTGCCTGGACAAAGTGATTTACAGTATACGACTTGGCAAAATACACAAGATCAAGAAATAAACAGATCCCACACTTATATGCACTAACCTGGAATAAAGGAAACAACTAAGTGGTTTGTCTAATATTTCCAAGTATATTTGAGCCTACTCTGATAGTGACTGAGAACAGCACATACCCCTTACAATTTCATTTTAGTGGACTCATACCAGCTTGCTTTCTGAGGGGAAAGAGAATTAGCACAGTTAGCAAAATCAGTGACCAGAAGCAATATGCAAAGGGCTTCAAAAGGACAGATCACCAATTCACAATGCAGAGGAAATATCAGAGAATACAGGAAACAGTACAGAGTAAAGGCATTCACACAAGATATCAACACATCAGCAAAAGCAACCAAGTAAGAGCCACCTGAAGTTTGAGGTGAAAAACAAATATGAAGCAGGATAACTTATGCATTCATATAACACAGTAAAATTAAAATGTCTCACTCCAGCACTTTAAACCTTTGAGTAACAGGGCTCTCAAATCAGACAGACAAAGGACCATGGAAATGTGGCCACAGCTGGGTATGCAGGTTCATGCCCAACATGCAGAGGAACCCATCTCCACACCCCCACACAGTAGGAGGAATGCTCCCAACTGGCTGTAGGCTGCAGTTAGCTTCCACCATGAATGGAAACTGCGCTAGAACTGACAAGCTCTGGTACTAATTTTAGTTCTGGCACCAACACCATAATACCAAAGTTAATTAGATGTGGTGATACATTTTGTTATTAAGTTTGCCATTTACTGAGAAATTATACTACTATTGTTGTATGCACAAGGATATAAACCAGGTCAACTTTCAACTTGCTTCCATCCAAAATAAAGAACAGATTATTTGCAAGCCACTTGTTTAATGCAGAACACACGGTAAAATGCAGGGAATACCATGTTTTCAGTTATTTTATATTTAAAGGATCAGTGCCTCAACAGTCAACTTCCCTGAATATCATGATCCATTTAGTGAAAAGAGGTATGTTGGCAGCTATTAAGCTACTGCAGGGATTGACAGAAGGACATAACATTATTTCTTTCATATCTGGAAGATGAAATACAAGCTGGCTGTGATCATGGTGACATCTTCATCAACCTAAGGGCTCAAGAAGTTCATGTTATAGGTGCTAACCTGAAGCCTACCAGTAGATATATAAAAAAAGCATAACTTTAAAGATTAGGTTCTTCATCAGCTACACTTTTGATTAAGCTAACTAGTTAATAACAGTTCATCTTTACTGAAGATGGGCATTTATTCACACAATAATAAATTGTGTCTTCTCATCTGGAAACCCATGAGATCTCCCATACACACACACCACAAATCACAAAAAAACTAAGCACCCTTCCCAATTCACACTCAAAGAGAACAAGATGTTGGCCAGAAAGAATGTTTTCTAAAGGGAAAAAGGAAGCTACAGCAACACAAAACAACCTTTTTTTTTTTATTATTATTATTATTTGGGGGGGATGTAGAGGGAAGAGGGGAAAGACAGGTTGTTTTATTATTTGGTGTTGTCTTGTTTTTAAAATTGTCCTCTCTAAAAAGTTGTTAAACTTAAAATATGATTGCATTGCCCTAATAAACAAACTAAACTCCCACAAAACTCAAATCTCCTCCCCTCGCAAAAGACAACATTAATCTTGCTGCTACTTCAGTTACAAACTGGCATTATTTCTTTATGCTCAGGCTCTCCCTTCCTTCAAAAAGAGTGGAATTAGAAGAAAGGGAAATAATGATAAACTCATTAGTATTGTAATTAGAAGATTTAGAAACATAGGATCACTTGTTTAGAGAGGACTGTTTTATACTACAGAGAAATAAGCTTGACATTTCAAGAATTGCCAAAACAATCTGAAATTCAAGTAAGAAATACTAAAAAAATTGCAAAAACCATTTAAACTATCATTTCCAAGCCTCTTAACATTTAAGTTTTGGTTTTTTTTAGCTAGAAAAACACCTCTTCAGAAACAAATTAAGTAGAGGAAATACGTGCTATCTAAATGCTCCACCCAGAACATTCCCTCCAGACTACAGGGACAACAACCAGCCAGTCTACTTGCACTTTCACAGCCAGTAGTCTTAGTGCAGATTTCTTCATAAATCCAGCATTCTACATTCCCTCCCCAGAAATAAAGAGCACATCATTATGTAAATTCTTGTGCATCTCAAGACAAATTGAATTAGCAAATGAGACTTGTTTTGAAACAGGTTTTTCAGTTTGCTGTGAAACAGAAAGAAGGGAATTACGTTTCTATGCACAATGTCTGGGCACCTTATGGAGAAGGTTTACCTCAAGACTGAAAGCCATGCTAAAAAAAATGTTAGATGTGATTCTAGATGCACACACAGCTTCAGCCTTTGTTCTGACAGAGAAACTACACGGCTGCTTGCCAAAAATTATGATATAAAATAGCCAAACTCAAAAGCACTGTGGGCTATTGTTATCCACAAGCCAGTGCATTACACATATTTCTCCAGAGTCCTGTAATAGGACATCCTTCAGCTGTAAGAAAGCATCAGCCTCAGAAATCACTTTCTTCTTCAGCAGCCAATTTAGGTATATTTTAGGAAACTTATAAAGCTGCTACCTATATCTATCTCCATGTCTTCTGCAGAAGATGGCCAGCTTCAAGCAGAAGCCCCCACAGATACAGAGCAGGCTGAGCACTGGAGAGGTAATGCATGCCCGAGAACAGCAGGGAACCCATTTTCCCCATAAATGGAGTTATGGCACAGATAGGTCAGCTGAAATACTGCCAGAAGGTTTCTGTCTATTGCTATTAATTTTCATTTCACAGCAAAAGCTAACCAAGCCCATCTGGTATTACCAAAATATCCAGTACTGATTTAAACAGCCTGAGTACAGAAGATGATATAACTATGACTGAGATCATCTGTTGCACTCTGCTTTCAAGATTATACAGTACCCAAGGGCAAAAAGCTTTAAGTAGTTACAGTCAACTGGCAATTACTGAGAGATTGCCCTCTTTCAGTTCACACTGGAATCTAGTGACAAAAGCTGGCTGACTTTACAGTAAGGAGTCACGCATAGAAACTTACTATCATCTTAAAAGCCCAAATGATCACATTCAAGCGTCTAAGAGTTTGCTCAGAAGTGTAAGAGAAACAGCAGTTCCTATGAAATAGTTTAAACCTGGCTTATCAGAAGGGTTTATTCTTAAGTTCATTGAACATTTCTTATCTCCTCAGTCCCACAAGAAGACCAGAATTAAGTCTGGCCTCAGCTGCTTTTCCTTCCTCACTCCAAGAGGACTCCTGTACTACTAGACAGGTGAGCTTCATCCTGCCACAGACAGTAAGACACAATACTGGTACTTAGGCTCTGCAAAACATCAAAAACCCTCCCAATGTTACAGATCCCTCCAGAATTGGAAAGGATGTGGCTACACAGTAAGAATGCTGTCACTAATGGATTGCAATAATTAACAGGGAGCCTCAGATGAGAACTAAATCCTCTTCACTATCCTTTTCGCAGATGTTTCTCCTGTGCTCTTCAGTGCTCCAAGTACAGAATTGAACTGATCCATGCTAAAGCTATTGTCACATTTATCATAAAATCCTAGAAATCTTCTGGTTTGAAGATTAGTTAACTATTGATCTATTTGGATATTTGAGTGGGAAAGCACCTGTACAGCACAACAGATTTCTAGTACATCTTAATGTGCTTTAGGCACTTTCAAAGAAGGGAAGGTAAAGCAGGAAGGACAAACAAAAAAAACGCCAAAAAACATGAGAAATGTCATTGCTGCTCATGCTCTATTGCTGAGACCAGATCTTGTATCACTGTATTCCGTACCATCAGAAGTCTTCTCTAGCAGGGAAACACAACAAACGTAAAATAAAAATAGGTTACAGCATTTAAACTTCAAAAATATAAGAGCAATGATACTTCTTAGAATTCCAGAATGAAGAAAAGAACGAACCACTACAAAAGACATATGAATATCTGGACAATGCTCTTATAAAACTTTGACAGGCACTGTATGAGAAGGAAAAAAAAATTCAGATCCGTAACAAAGAGCAGTATCCTACGAACCACTTTGTGTTTGTTTTTAACATGTCTATTAAAATTGATGGCAAGTGTGACTCTGTTTTGTTTTAATATGCATTTTGATTTAGGGAAAAGTTGACTGGAATTAAGAAGCCTGGGTACAGAAGCCCATTTTGCACACAAAGAAGGATGCCAAAAAGTGGCTCCATCCAAGAAAAATATTTGGAAGATGATCTGGGCAGAACAGGCAAAGGAATAAACCAAGAAGCTGCAGTAGCCTGATAGTACAAAAGTCCCAGGAATTTATTTTATTGTGATATCTTCTACTAAATATCAAATAGCTCAGAATTTAAATATTTAAGGCACTGCTACATAGTGTACCTTCAAAAGGCTAACAGCTATTAAAGATAGCTCAGCTGGACAGGAAACAAGTGTTGTTTATGCACAAAGTCCAGCATTATACTAGCTAAGTTTGAATACAGCTGACACACACTATAACACTATCTATAAACCTCCAATACAACACTATCCGTCATCCAGTACTGCAGAGGCAATTTTCACAATACTCCATGTATTTTGTTTTGACATCAGCACTCTTACCCAGTTGCATCCTCTAACACTAGGTTTTGAGAAGCAGACCTGGAAACGCACACATTCATTTTTAGGAGCTTTAGTCAAGTAAGAAAGTGCATGCTTTTTTTCTGCTTTTAAAAGCTATAGCTTTTAAAGGCAGACTTTAAAAACAACAAAAGTTCCCCCAACAAAACCAGAAACACATACACAGCAGTACTTGAGTACAGTTAGATTTGGTGTACTCTGGGAATGTCATGACAGAAGCCTCCTTACTCTCTTGACCTGTTCATTTGACCAAGTCTGAGACACTAGGTAACAGGTATTACATGCTTTTATCTAAACAGCCCTGCTCTTCCTGAAGGTTTCCAGCATGTAAAAGAACCCTACCAACTTACGTCATCAGCAAAAATTATATATTAGGGGGGTTTGTACATATACACCCCTATTTAAAAAATGCATACACATATACACACACAACCCATACACATTAGTTATATATAAATGAGACGTATCTATTTAGATTGTAAAATACAATTTTAAACTAGACTACATTACAGATATTTAAATCTACACCCTTACAACTGTAGACTTTGTATCTGCTAGGAAGAAGATAGTAATTTGCATTACATGCTTAGAATACTTTCTTGAAGTAAAGAAGTAATTTTAAGCAATTTTACCAATAAAATTTCATTGAAAATTGCTACTCACCATGCTATTATTTACTTAGAAGAAAACAGAAACATTTCTCTCTTTTTTTCCAGGAACAACCGCAGAAGCAGATCTTTGTTACTTTTATGACAGAATACTGTAACTCAAAGTAAGTTAATTTTTCCCTCTTGCTGTAAAATACTTAGCTTATAATGATACCCTATCCAAGAAAGCTTCATCTGATCTTAAAAGTCATGTAGTCCTGCATTCAAAAAGTTTCTTGACTTGCTATGCAGGCATTTCATGATATTTTATAGTCAGACACCTGGGGAGTACTTTTGCCATAGGAAAAAAAAAAAAGAGTAAAAGTCAAAAAGTTTAGTTTAGCTGTGACATATTTGCCAAGCTGCTATCCAGGGATGCTGGACAAAAAATAACTAGAGGTATGGATTCAGGCAGCTGTTCCAAAAATTTGCATAACTTTTTTTTTTAATTTAACGGGGGAAAAAACCCTCACACCCCACAGCAAATGCAGGGAGCAGTTACTTAGTTTGCTTGTGAACAAAACTGAAGTAGTTCCTCTCATATCTACATAAATGTCTTCATTCCTCCACTTGCAGGCAAAACACACCCCTGAATAAAAGTACATTTCCTCGATCTTACTATACATATGAAACAGGAAAAAAGACCTACTATAATGGGTTTCCATAGCAATAACACCAAAACAAACAGTGACCTCAACAGGAAGTGCAGCCCAGCAGACATTACTAAATCAGGCTTTGCAAAACACAGAAAAGTTGACTTTGCTCCTATACATACTTTATTCACCATTCATTTATCAAAGTTCATTATAGTTATTGACTTAGCAACGTCCAAAGCACTCAGTGTTTGGTTTTCCAACTGTAACAGAACAAACTAAGTCTCACGCCATTGAAAAATAACCACACACAAATTCCACATTAGAGAAGTTTCATCTCTTCCCCCCACACTGCCCTGCCCCTTCTCCATGGCTAGCAAAGTTCTTTCTATAAAGCAAGTATTATACTGTGGAAGTTTATATAGAACAGACTTACTGCCAGATTCTTATTTTCTCTAGTGAAGCATGAGACCATTCTGCCAAGCAGGGCTGAAAAGCAGGACCATGACCTACTGATTCATTTTACTAAGTTCACAGAGGTGGCAGACAGGGCAGGAATCCAGGCTTTAGAACAGAGTTCTGCTAGAGTATTCAACACAAAGCATTAAATCTTCATTTTCCCTATAGCCTCAAAGCAAGGTTTGAGAACACAGCATATATTGTATTTGGGAGAAACAGTGGTCTGTTTTTTGCACAAGTACTTTTCAAGCTGGAGCTACTGTTTTTACCCTTCAGCTCTGTGGTGCAATTGTTTTATACAAACACTATCTTCATGATCCTCAAATGCAAGAGCAAATCCAATTCCTCCTGAGAAAGAGGAGAAAACTGTACAGTCTTCCCTGAACTCCCTGTCCCCTTGAAAAGAAAATTGTGACAGACCAGGAAAGTCTTAGACTTAGTACTCACAAGGCAGCCAAAAAGACAGTATTCACTGCCTAGATGCTTGCCAGTTATTTAACAGCTCTAAAAAGCATGGTGAACTGACTACAAAACTTACATGTTACTCCATACATTTGCATATATATTGCTCAGTGCAGAAACTTTATGCTGAAATTTCTGTTTCTGGCAGGCTGTGTTTGTCCAGAGCCCAGGATTCAAACCAAGCAAGACATCTGGCTACACAGTAGTACTGGTTCCTTTGGCCACTTGTTAACACATCAAGATGAGTTTTTACAGTACATGAAAGAAACAAAATAGAAGTTAAATTAAAAGTTTAAGCCAAAGTAATTGTGCCCTTAAGATTCCTTAAGAAGGGTACACTAAACAAGACTGCTGCTTTTCTGCCCCAAAGTAGCAAATACATAAGGTGTCCACTGCTAAAAGGATGGGTTAGAAATTGTGGCAGGTGGGACAGTAGTTCTTCCTGCTGAAGAACAGGTACATTGTTGGAGTTCTAGTGGTCTTGCACTGGAAGGAAGGAATTCTAGTCAGACAGACTGTTCTGGAACTGTTACATTTGGAGAAAAAAACCCCACCAAACCCGATATCAACAACGAAAACAGACTTTCTCTGAGTGTTCTTTTTCTTCATACAAACCTAGACATGTAGATATAAATGTATGTAGCAGCTTTCAAAAGAGACAATAAGGAAGCTCAAAACTGAAGAATGGACTCATGGATTACTGGCACTTAGATAAATCTTAGGAATGTCACCTTGGAAACCTCATCTATCAGGTTTTCCAGAAACAGAAAACATCCCAATATATAACCCTGTACAGTTATAAATTAGCAGTTGTGGGTAGGGGAAGAAGCTTTTCTACAGCACCAGCTGAGTGTCTGAGCCTTCACACCGCATGCTGCTCCAGAAGGCATTTGTTTCCTTCTGCCCTGCTGAACACCAGGGCAACAGAATATCCAACATCTAAACTCAGAGCTCAAAAATGCAATGGAATTACTTATCTGGGGACGGCATGACAATTCCTGCTTTCTTCTGCCCAGTGTTCTAGGAACTTCCTGCCCAACAGGCAGATTAGCCACTTACCACTCCATAACGTTTACCAGGTTATTTTCCAGGCAATAAATACATAAAAGTCGCTACAAAATAAAAGGTTACATAAAATACAAAGTACATTTTGTAAGAGGACTCAAGCTATTTTGCTCCAGGGTGCAAGACAGGTGAGAACTGCAGCATATGGTAAAGGAACTCATTGCTGATGATAGACTAAAAGTCTGAAACAGGTACCTCCTGGAAAAGTTTCTTCTAAAAGCCAAGTAGTTCACTGGTTTTGATAAACTTGACTGGAAACTTCTCAGAATGTTCTTCCACCCTTCAAGAGAGAAGGAAGTTGGCAAAAAAGAGAGAAGTAAAAAGATAATAAAACAAACAGGTTGAGAATTAAAGAAAAAGAAGACATGCAGTTATTCCAGAGTTGCTGTGGAACGGTTACTCTATTCAGTGTACAAAATCTAAGAAGTTTTGATTAAATAAATCTTGGTAGTCAATAAAGAAGAATTTTGTACTGAACTCACTGGTACCTAGCAAAGCTTCCCAATTCTCCCTGTAGGGATTTTCACAGAGCCTCTTCTGTTCTCTCGGAAAATGAGCTTCTTCCAAGTTACAAAGAGAAAGAAGATGAGATGATGTAAGCAAGGGAGGGGAGACAGCCCAATAACAGACATGGTTTTCTGAATACACATATAGTAAGAAACAGGGAAAGAGTGAAGTTTTTCAAATCATAGACCTCTCTGCATATTAACACTACAGCAGAGCAGAATAAAAATACTACTTTCATTAAACAGAACTTTGCTGGTTCTTTTGTGGCACGAGCTTCTGTGTCTATTTGAGCAGTTCAGAAAAGTCTTCAGGAATCTTCAAAGTTGAAGAAGCAGAGAAGCAAAACATGAGCAAAGAAAAATATGACAAAAATAATCAAATAAATTTAAAACACACACAACTACCCAATAATTATCATGCAATTTAAAGCAGATGTTCAGCAACTATAAGTTCACTCAAACCAAGACTCCATTATCAGCAGAATTTTATCACTCAGTTCACACTACATATTTATTTTCTCTTTAGATGAAAAAACTCTGAATTAGAATGCTCTATCTTTCAGAAATATGCATCTCTCACCTCCTGGAGCTCAAAAAGCTTCAAGCTCTGTGATGCCATCAAGTTTAAGTTTTAAATTGTGCTTAGAAAATACAAGCAAACCTCCTCAAGAAGCTTATTTTCATTGCATACAAGGAGTCACATAAGGGGAACAACCCTGTGCACACAACTAATTCTGAAGACCTACACAGTACTTAGCTACACCCATCTACATGCTGATGGCCTAATGACTGGGGGTTGAGATAGGCAGTTCCTCCAAAGCAGGATGCTCACCCAAGTGACATTATCACATGGTGACATCACTTGAAGCAAGCTGTAACTCAAGGCTAACCATTGCTAGGATTCAGCCTTAACAGGTAGCCTTCCACACCACACAACTACTCCCACCAATATGTATGTACAAAAGTACATACACGTATTTTAAAACAAGTTGCTACCTTTAAATAAAACAATTCAGGAATAAACCCCACACACATTCATACAACACACATTTCAAAAGACTACTTTTCACATATCAATGAAGGTTATGTATAGATTTAACCCATGTTCACATATGAAGCTCCTTTTTCCCTTATCAAATAGTATTTTGTATACCACAAAAAAGTTTTTAAATTTTAAAAAGTTTTTAAAACTCTAAAAAGTTTTTAATTTTAAAAGAGTCAGTGCTTTAGCACTACATTTAATTTGTGAAAGAACTAGAAGCAAAGATTTACATGAGTATCCCACGTGAAGTCAGTTTTGCATAGGAAGTTCTAAATGGCGAGTTTTGGAAAGAGATTCAATACCACTGGATTACTTATCGCTTTCTTTTACTTACCTTTTGTTTCTTGACAGTTTGACACAACTAACTAGTCAATATACCTTCTGAAAGAAAGAAAATCAAGCTCAGGCTTCTCCCTCAAGGGGGCAATCCATTGGAACACTGATAACACACTTGTAAGGAGTCAATCACATCATATGTCGGAAATTAATCACTAACATAACCTCAAACAGCGACTTGGCTGCTTGCAATTTAAGTTTTATACCTACACACACAGCGCACGTACATGAAAACACCTATCGTATCTCAGTGGTTTACTGGGTGGACCACATACATGTTTTACCTGCATGACCCAACAGAGGCACGTCCCCACCTGGGGAACCAACGGCGGCGACTACCCGGGGCCGGGAGCAGCGAGGCAGCCCAGCTGTACGCGCACCGGGGCTATCCTGCAGGCGGCTCTCCCGCCTCCCACCTCTGCCACGGGGCCCGGGCGGGAAGCGCGGGGCGCCGGGAAGCGCTGATCCCGGCACCCGGGGGGCGACCCCAGGGCAGTCACCGCGGGGGCGGCAGCGACGAGGCGGGTCCGCCGCTCCCTAGAGAGGGGACACCGGCATGCGCGGTAGATAACCCGGCGGGCAGCCCCCTTACCTTCTTCACTTTATTCTCCAGGTTCATGGTCGGAGCGCGTCTGGCTGTGAGGCAGCTCGCACAGAGGAGACTCCGCTCGCGCGCTCCGCGTCGCTCAAACTTCCGCTGCCCTGCGGCAGTGGCTGCAGCCGAACAAAGGCCGCGCTGCAGCCAATCCCCGCCGGCCGCCGCCGGCCCGGCAGCCAATCCCCGCCGCCCCGCCCGGCCCGGCCCGGCCCCGCCCGGCCTGACCCGGCCCGGCCCGGGCGTGAGTCAGCCGCGGAGGGGCGGCAGGTCACGGCAGGGTGCAGCGTGTCGCAGCCTGTCGCCGCCTGTCGCCGCCTGTCGCCGCCTGTCGCCGCCTGTCGCCCTCGGGTACAGACGCCTGCAATGCAGAGCTTCCCGAGGCATGAGAAAAGAGGAAATCTCGGGCTATAAAGGGAATGTGCCCTTGAGGCCAGGAGGACCTGGGGTGCATCGGGAAGAATATGGCCAGCAGGTCAAGGGAAGGGATTCTGCCGCTCTACTCGGCCCTAGTGAGGCGACATCTGGAGCGCTGTGTTCAGTTCTGGGCTCATGAGTACAAAAGAGACAAAGCTATTGGAGAGGGTCCAGTGGAGGGCCACAAAGATCATTTGGGGTCTGGAGCATCTCTTTTATGAGGAGACACTGCAGCAGCTGTGCCTGTTTAGAGAACACTGATGGGCTCACATTAATGCATATAAATATCTCAAAGACGGGTGTCGTTGGATGGTGCCGGGCTCTTCTCAGTGGTGCCCAGTGACAAAACGAGGAGCAATGGCTATAAACTAAACCACAAAACGTTTCACCTCAGCGTAAGGAGAAACCTTTTCACATTGAGGATGACAAAGCACTGAACAGGCTGCCGAGGGAGGTTGTAGAGTCTCTCTGGAGACACTCAAACCCCACCTGTGGGGAGTTCCTGTGTCACCTGCTCCAGGTGACCCTGCCTTGGCAGGGGAGTTGGACTAGATGATCTCCATAGGTCCCTCCATACCCTCACAATTCTGTGATTCTGTGGTGCATTGACAAGCAGGAGTGGCACCGGACAAGCGGCTCCCGTGCGCAGCCCGGCCGAGACTGCTCCCGAATTCCCAGCGACTTCCTGGGCAGGGCCGTGCCCACCAGGGCTGGGTCCCAGACTCCACCTCCTGCCTGCTGCCGGGAAAAGAGACACTCTGGTCCGAGTCTTCAAACACTCACGCGTGTGTTCCATGCTGCGATGTCACTGATAATGTAAATTGTATTTTACCTACAATGTATACGTAATAAAAAATGATAGAAAAACGAAGCATTTGTAGGACTGAATACTTCCATAAATATTTTAATGTTTCATATTTCTTTTATGTTTGGAAAAAGTAGCAAACATTCGTACAGACTTTATAGCTACCCTTGGAAGTGGTGGTGAATAATTTGATAGATAATTTTGTCATTAATTTGCAGAATCTAATGTTTTACATTTACACATACCCGCTTTTCTCAAGTAGGTCTTAGGTAATTTTGTTTCTTCCCCAGAGGCCAGAGATACTTATCTTTCAGTATTTAATTTTTTTGTCTGACACCACTTGTTGAAAGATGTTTGCAAAAAAGCAAAAATGAGACCAGATCTGTTTGTTGTCTGTTAACAGATAAAAGCAAAACTGACTCTTCTGCTAGGACTGGCATTGTGGTGTATGCCATGGGCCAACAGCTCCTACAGATTAATCTAGGCAGCAGATCTTCGCCAAGAAGTTCAGTAAAAGACTAAGACAGGGTGGACTCAAGCTGTATCATGAGAAAAAATGAGAGAGCATAGTCCACGAAGTAATGCTGCTGTGTTTAGTGTGTGTCTCCTTAACAGAGGTGAACAATAGGAGCTGTTGTATGTATTTTATTTGGTTGGGTTTGAAATTTTGTTTTTCATTTCTGGTTCTCATTTCTGATTCCCACTCTGTTTTGTTTGGTTTAGTGGTTACTTCCTGATGGTTTGGGGGTTGAAAGACAAGGGGGAAATTAAGGATGCCTGGTGTTGCTGTACCTGGGACCCTATAGTTTGAATACCATGAAGCCTCATAACTTCCTCAGACTAAGCTCAAAGGAGTGTGATAATTGATAAAAGATTCGTGTTAATCACAAAAGTATTGGGGTTTGTATAAACCAGAATACTAAACTCTGAAGTGAAGCATGGACACTAGATAAAGGAAATTTTATGATAAAAACATTCTGTTTTAAATCACCTTGTTATATTATGTTATATTATATTATGTTATGTTTTCCAAATAAGTTGCATCTACTACCAGCATGCAAAATCAGACTTCCCAATAGCCCTTCCTGCCTTTGTCTGATCAATGCTGCCCATCTCAAGGACCAGACTTCCAGAACTTCACTGGTGCTTATCTACAAAGGCCAGATGGTTATCTGTGCAACTGACTGTTGCCGGAGATTTTGTGAATTGGGATAAGGATGTTTATTCGACCACCACTGCTTACCTGGCAAAATTGGGACAGCTAAAAAACCAAAAATTTTTGATTATGGCGAGAAACCATAGGATAAGAAGAGGCTGTGGGCCGGGGTTCAGTGGAGCGTGGTGTGGGTGGTGACCCCTCGTATTCCCCAGTGCGCTGCTTGCTCTGTCTATATCAAATAAAGCAATCTAAATTTTGCTGAATATTGAGACTTTTCTTTCTCATTTGTAACAGGAGTAAGCTGGAGATTATTCCTGTTCAGTAAATGTGCTGTCGAATTCCAGCAATTGCAAAGACTAGATAGGTATTTTTGACCATACCATCACTAAGCAGAGAAGTGAAACCATCATAGTCCTCATTATATGCTTTTCATTTGGGAATGGATGTGGGAGCGTATTTTAATTTTAGGAAACAAAAAAGAAGTGAAAGAAAATCTTGTATGGCTTAAGCATCTGCTTCTTATCCTTATCTCTCTGGGTATAATAGCATAATTATGGTTTTGATCATGTAATTTTTTCTTTTTTTCCCTACTAAGCTATAACACTGCTCATTTAATAATAATTTCATTTGCTTATATTTTTCCTAAACTTCTGGAGTTGGAGATGCTCTGGTTGTGATTTGTGCGTATTTCAATTGTGTCATTTAGTGCTGGAATGTAGTAATCTTTCAACAACTTTCCTATCTACAAATTCATATATGAAGCCTACAAATGCATGTATATAATAGAAAATGCAGACATTAATATAAAACTTCTGTTTTGCAAACCATCAGACTGCTGTTGGAACACACTTTCACTGAGATCTGGATCAATAAAGAATGCATTTTAAGATTCTAACTGTTTTCTATGGCTTTAATTTGCCTGGCAGAAATAATTTCCTATTCTGTGCATTCAATCCTGTATGACTCTTCTATTTTAAAATTCTGAAGTTGCCAGGAGAACAACATTGACATGCCGGGGCACAGAGCTGGGCTTTATCATGACTGTCTGGGAAATATTCAATACCTGTTTTAAATATTAGTATTTTCTAAGGAAAGAGCATGATGTGTCCCAGCACTAACTTTCCCACAGCAACGTAGGCAGAAGATGGAAAAAGGCTAATACTTCTACCATATACGTTTCTGGGAACATAAACAGCAGAGAGTGGACGGTCTGTCAGATAATTTTCCTGGTTTTACAATTTTCTTTGCACTCAGATACCATAAGGATAAATGTAACTACATTTCTTCAAACATTAGATATGTAGATTATATAGGTGATTTATATGTCCATCCTCAGATGGAAGGTATCATAACTTAGCAATGCTGAAAATTTGTTTCCAGTAAAGCTGTTATTTAATAAACAGTTCTTCTGTTTAAACTTTTCAAGCAAATACTTGAGACTAGCTTCCAGTTAAATTCTTTTAGTTTTGCTGTTTACTCAGTGCTTTATATGTTTAGAAATAATGACACTGTGCTTTTAAGATCTTTTTTTGTAAATATAATCTGAAGTGTGATATAAATATAAGGAGTCTGTCTTGCCTCAAAGTAGCTTAATACACTAATTTAGTTTAAAAAAAAAAACATTTCAGTTTGAGAAGGGAATTACATTGGCCTTTCTGTATCCATTTGAATAAAACAAAGGAATGTTACATGAAATGTCTTGTGACAGGTCCAATATAAACCCAGAAGAGAATTTGGGTGCAGAAATCAAAAGTTGTAAGTCTGGAGGCTTTACTGATTATCTGCTTACCAGGTAAGCATATACATGGCTCTCCATTGTACTTTAATTATTTTGCTTTTTACTGTCAGATTTCAGATACCGTGAGTGTTAATATTGACACAGTAATTTTGATAATTGTTTCATGCTTGGTCCATTCAAAATCTAGAAACTAAACTTCACTGTATTTCACTCTTCAGAAAGGCTTATTATGTTAGGAAGTTTCAGACCGTGCATGAAATAGAAGAGATTGAAAAAGAGGCTGATTTAAGAACCTTGTGAAATTTGGTAACAGCTGTTGCCTTTGTAAAAGAATATAGAAAGAAGAGACTCTGCCTCACTTTTTCTTTAAAGCCTAAGTAGATAGGAAACCTCCCCCCCAAGTCAGAATACAAAATCTTAAGATTTTCTCAGCATGATGGGGAACCAAACAGAGTTCCGTCTGTTAGGACTGTGGACTAGCTGCTACACTTTGCCTACATTGTATTAACTATGCTTTTAGAGTAGTACCACTGTACAGAAAAGAAAAAGTGCTCACTGACATAGTGACAGCGTGGATCTGTCTATGTGGCTACGAAGTCCCCAGGCCTATGTTGGCCAGATGTTGGGTAAACTTACAGTTTTACAAATGAGGGTTTGTTATCCAGAGAATCCTTAACACAGGCTACAGTCATGCTCTTTCTAGTTCTCCCTGTCTCTCTGGACAGTTTTAGGGGCATAAGGAGAAGGAGAGAAAATAAAAGAAAAACCTCTTCTAAAAGGAAAGAATAAGCTGTGCTCCTTCTTTGAAAGAACTGGAATAGAAGAAATCTCTGTTTCCCAGCAAGCAGAGATATTTTCTATTAAGTATAGGTGATTAAGCTAAGTTAGGAGACAGCTGTTTGCTGACCATCATTCCTTTTTTGCTCAATATGCTTCATGGCTTGGAGTCTGCTCTGAATTATG
The DNA here is from genome assembly GCA_013397075.1 of Rhabdornis inornatus. Lineage (NCBI taxonomy): Eukaryota > Metazoa > Chordata > Aves > Passeriformes > Rhabdornithidae > Rhabdornis > Rhabdornis inornatus. Next base: position 191,608 of record VWZS01004365.1, read on the forward strand.
GGACTGCTCCATGAGCTCTATGTGCCTTAAGTCCCCTAGGATAGGAAGTAAACATGTGTCACTTTTAGGTTTCTAGGTCAGTTATTGAATATAACTCAGAAATTATGTACTGGAGAAGGAAGCTAATTCTTTATTTCATCTCTGGTTTTCAGTCCCAGTCACAACATCAGTAGCTATGAAGGTTCCTGAAGAAGCTTCCTGCATTATTAAATCTCTAACAGAGGTAAATTTACTTAGCCCTACTCAACACCCTCTCAAACACCTACTCAAAATGTATTATCAACTATAAAATATTAAATATATGGTATCGGAAAAGTACTAAGTAAAGCCAGAGATGCACTTCTTGTTCTTTAAAAAGCTTATTATATAGTAAGTTTAAATAAATACTTCATTCATGGATGAACAAGGAGGTCCTGATAAAATTCAAACATAAAAAGGGAGTTTATAGAAGGTGGAAGCAGGGATGAGTAATCTGAGTGGAATACTGAGACACTGTCTGGCATGCAAAGATATGTCTATGAAGGCCAAAGTCCACTTGTAGTTGAATCTGAGAAATGATGTCAAAAGCAGCAAGATAAAGTTCTTGAGTACACAAGCAGCAAAACGAAGAGTAGGGGAAATGTGGACATGTTGCTTAATGGGGAAGTGGCCCTGGTGACATGGGATATGCAAAAAGCATTGCCATCTTCACCTCAGTCTTTACTAAAAAGACTGGCCTTCAGAAATCCCAGATACCAGTGGGAAAGACTGGAACAAGGAAGACATACCTTTGGTAGAAGAAGATGAGGTCAGGGCATACATGAGCAAACTGGACGTATGTAAATCTATGGGTCCTAATGGGAGATATCCAGAACTGCCAAGAAAGCTGGATGATGCCGTTGTGAGACCAGTTGATAATTTGGGATTCGTCATGGTGACTGGGAGAAGTGCCTGAAGACTGGAGACAAGTAAATGTCACTCCTAGCTTCAAAAAAAGCAGGAGATGGAGGACCAAGGGAGTTACAGGCCAGTCACCCTCACCTTTAGTCCTGTGATGGTTGATGGAGCAACTGATCCCAGAAACCATTTCCAGGCACATAAAGAACAAAGTAGTCAGAATGGATTTACCGATTCATGCTTGACCAACCTGATATGATCCTGAGGTGCATATCCATGAGATAACTGGCTTGGTAGATGAGAGTAGCACCCTCATTACTGGATGGTGGAGCAGAGTGTATCCACAGCAAGCTTGCTGATGATATAAAACAGGTGAGTGTAACAGACACACCAGAGGGTCCTACTGCCATCTAGAGATATCTGGACAGGCTGGAGAAACGGGCTGACAGAAACCTCATGAAATTCAACAGGAATTGCTGAGTCCTGCAGTTAGGGAGGAACAGTCCCAGGCACCATTACCTGCTGCAGACTGAGCTGCTGAAAAGCAACTTTGCAAAAAAGGACATGGGGGTGTTGGTGGACACCAAGTTGATCATGCACTAGCATAGGATATCCTGAGCAGCAGGTTGAGGGAGGTCATCCTTCTCCTCTATTTGCTGGTAATGCCTTACTGGAAGTATTGTGTTCAGATCTGGGCTCCCTGGGACAAAAGAAACAGGTATACTTTGATTTGTAACAAAGGTCTACATACTTGTATTTTCCATCTAAAGAGAGATAAAAAAATTGATGTTTATCTATTAGCTACACAGACTTTATCTAAGTCAATAATTTTATCTATTTTTTTGTTGTTGTTGTGAATTGTGTCAGAGATCTCTCAATATCCAGAGGCAAAATTTTGAAAACTATGTTTATTTAGAAATTTTATGGCAAACAGTTTTTTATTTTGTCATGACAACACAGCAGTTCTTTGAAATCAAAATTTTCTGTAGGAATTCAAATACTAGGAGCAGAATTTTTGATCACAGTAGAGAATACAGAAAAAACATTTTCCATCTTATTAGGACTAAGGTATTTACATGAATTGCGGAAGAGCAATAGCTGATGCTGCTTTGCCTAGGTCAGAGTAGAAGATTGTAAACATGGGGAATACTTCCACTATGGGATTAGTTAGTTCAATAAAGGGTGAAGGCTAGTTAGTTCAATAAAAGGTGAAGGCTGTTTCTGTCAGGTTTCTCACTTGGAACATTCTTGGTTTTGTTCCAGTGCAATGCAAGACGATTTTTTATTTATACTCTCAAAAAAACTATGGAACGGGAACTAATTTCCTATACAGCTCTGCTGACAATATTGTTATGAGCACTTGTTTGGCTTCTTTCCCATGTAAGAGAGCTCCAGTAAAGGTTCTGTGGTTCTCAGATTTTCCATTAGTAATAATTTACATAAAGATTGTATAAGTCTAGAGAAGGATAATTTAAGTACCATCTGGATAGAATCATAGCAACTCTTTTGCTATAATTTGTATTTAATAACTTCAGCCTAGGCTTGAAGACATGATGTCTAATGCTATTGAAAGAAAGTAGTTACAGTATATGAGATCATGCTTTTATGAGTACAGATGCCAAAGAACATTAATAGGTAATTGAATTCTTTATGTGTCTGTTCATAATCCAGTATCTTGTGATACTTGCCACCCACATCTGAGAAAAGCAAACCTGTTATGTCTTAGGAAATGGGCTTTGATGATCAGACTTTCTGCATACTAGATTCCTTTTAGAGCCATCAAAAAATTTTTCTGGCTTGGCTCTGCAAGAACAAATTTTTGTCTTAAATGGGCTGAAGTTGTCATTAGAGTCATAGGTCTCCAAGCTGTCACTTTGGTAAATCAAAACCTCTTGCTTTTTCTACTGATCAAACCTACTCTTAAGCCCAGACAAAAAGGTACCCACTTGAGATTTTACTCAGTAACTTACAGGTTGTCAAAGGACTAGTCTCAGGGGGTATGATTTATAGTTTCACATGGTATATGTGGGATACAGGAAGAAAAATTAAAATTAGGACAATTATCTGAACTACAATAAGTAAACTCTCTGCTTGGGCTTGCCACTTCTGTTTTTATCAGTCCTGAAAGACTTTCTACTGCACTCTAATCCTTCTTCATATAATAATGTTGTAATATAATATGGCCTTAATATGAGTCGAGCATTTGCTGCCTCTATTGAAATACAAGTTTAGGCTCTGATCGAGCAGATGGGAATGCTAGCTAAGAGTCATAAGTCAGCCACAGAGATAATTTCCCTACATCTGTGCCTTCATTTAAAATGAAAATGCGTGGCGTATTTGGCAAAAAACACTTTGGCCACTTTATTCTGCTGTTTGACTTGCAGACCTTTGGTGTAGAGGTTTTCTAGCTCTGCAACAGGTGAAAAAGCACAGCTCAATATGCAGGACTGGAGCTGATGTCTCAAGAATCAGAGCAAACTGCTTTTTCAACCAATGAAAACATTTTTCAAAATTTTCAGAAAATCTGATTTCTTTTCCTGTGACAAAGAGCCTACAGAGGCATAAGCTGAGCCACAGGTGTGTGCTTATATTTGCTTACTGAATTTGGTCTTTCTTAGGGCTTGTCCTACAAGTCGTTTGCCTATGCTTTTAGCTTTACACAGCCACTGGTGCAATTGACTTTAAGTGGTATCATGACTTGCATACCATTAACAAATGTGTTTTGGGGAGAAATAAAAACATTTTCCCGCGATTAAAAAATTATTCAGTCAAGGTGGCTGTGTAGCTGAGGAGCAATGAGAGAAGACATCTGGTCCTATCTACCATCCATTTCTGGTTAAAGCAGCAGTTCTGATTTTTCCTTCTTCCTTCATTTGTGCTCTTTGCCGGGTCTAATGACCTTACTTGTGCCATCTCTGGTTCCTTGAGTAGCCAGTTCAACTCTGTAACCAGAAGAAATGTATTAATCTTGTGATTATTTAATTTTCTGTCCTCTTAGTGAGCTGAATTTAGAGATCTGAACTGGCTGTGGAAGAAATCAAACACCAGAATGATGGTGTATTTGGTACCAGAGAAGTTCCCATGGAACTTCAAAGTGGGGGAGACTGATATCAGGAGAAGCAGAATTGAGAGAACTATTAAATAGCTGTGAGACAGCTTTATGACAAAATTATGTCCTGAAGGGATTAGGGAAGCTGTATGTTGTACATAGCACAGACCAAGAAACAAGTCTGATTCACAAAGATTATCAGCATGTTTGCACATCTTCAACTACAGTACTGTCTAGATTCTGGCTTGTTCAATAGGAAGTAGTAAAATTACAACAAAAGAACTTATCATTCACCCTTTCAAGCATTTAGTACTAATGAAAAATGGGTATATTGTGTCTCAAAAGCGGTTGGATAGAATATGATGTATGAGTGCTGAGGAAAACAGAAACTGTTGAAGTTTTATCTCATTTTAAGTTTTTCACTTCTTCATTGCCTGTGTGGTGTATTTCTTCTTTTCTGTGTATAGTAGGCATGAAACATTACAACACAACAGCTGTTTTATGTATGCAACAACTGTACTCCTTTACAGGGAAAGGCTAAAGGATTCGCAAAACATTATTAAAAAGAAACTGTATGAACAACATGGTTCATCAGATTAGGGCTTTTCATTTATTTCCCTCATTCTTCTCTAGGTATGCCTTTTTTCTATGCTTTGCTGCTCTGATATTTGGTTTCCATCTTCTTCCCACGCCCTTATATGGAGTGACTGAAGTCTTAGTTTACTTTTCTTGTCCATGTTTTGCCTTCCATTCTCAAAAAAAGTATTTTAATATAACTTGATAGCATCTTGTATTTGTCTGTTACTAAGGGAATATATACAAAAAGGTACACAAGAAAAGAAAGTCAGAATTCAGTATGCCCGTGTATGCGCTTACCTCTCAAATGCTTTTTTCATTTGTTTTGTTGCTTATTTTTCCACCAGTGACAACATACAGTACCAAGAGCCAAGGCTATCCAGTGCTTCCTGGTACAAGGTCTATTTTCAGCTTGTTAAAACGTTATCAAGCATCAGCCATTTGAGATGAAAGCTTTACTGCTTCACATCCTACCCAGCATAATAGCATAATCATTCCATTCTTCTTCTAAAATTTGTTGACAATTAATTTTTTTTTTGTATATGTGGAACATTAGAGGAGAGAAAGAAGTTGATTTGATTTCTCGTTAATGCACATAGTTAAGGTGTTTCCTAGAACACGAATAGTGAAAAATATTTTTCCTTCTTTTGCCAGAACTAACAATTCTTGTGCCTGTTTCTCTAAAATTTTTTCTGACAGCTGGAGTCTCATTTTGGAGGCATTTTGAATAGAAGTCAGTGGCTATATTGAGCAAACAACCTAAATGGATGTACTGATCTCTTCTTGGATAGTCTTGTGTTTAGGGCCTTCAGCTGTACTTGAAGTATGGGACAGCCTTGTCTAATACTTTTTATTTTTATACCGAATCTCCCACACAAATCCTGTAGCCTCTAAGTAAGGAAACAATCTGTCTCACCATATATATGCTTAAAATATTTTGTATGGAACAGAACAGCTTTGACAAGAAATGTTCTATTTCTACTATATCCCTTTCTGTGTGCTATCCCTGCTGTGGAGGAGCAACCCTTGTTTTGGGATAATTACCCATTCCATTTAATATGGAATAATTGTGAGTGTAGTCACACTTAGAATATATAAACTGGACCATTTCTGGCAACTGGCAACTTTATTATGCACTAGTGGATAAAGTTTGGGAAGAAAATATGCCTTTCTTTTCTGGTTTTGTAAATGACCCCTGAAAATGGCTGTTTCGCTTTGGGTTTTTTTAATAAATCCTATTTGTCAGATTCAGCCCAGCATCATAGATGGCATTAGAGAATGTAAAATTGCTATTTTGTTAAATTGATTATTCCCTCCAAAAGTGCATCCAACTGTAATTCTAATATTTCTAATCTATTCAATGAATACTTGAATTTTTGCAGAAAATGAGTCTCTGTTTTGTGAAGAACAGATGAATTTAATTATAATCTTATAGTTGTTATGATACAATTATTAGCAAGAGATACCTCCGCTCAAACTAAAATGCAAAGAAGACCATGTACCAAAGCCAAAAGTACAGATTTTATTTAACTGTAAATGTGAAATAGAGAAAGAGAGCAAGAAATAGGAAAGAGAGGGTGGGAGGGAGAAGGAGAGTGAGAGACAACTTAAGTAGAAAGAGTCACTACCCCATGGATCCTGTGGCATCCCTTTGGTCCTTTTCACCCTGAGCTTGTCAGTGTTGGGGGTCTCACAAAACACAGAGTTCTGTGGATTAATATAGTTCAGGTACAGGTGGGAATGCCCAAGCACCTCCCCTGAGGTGGGAACATGTTTTACACTGCCTTTTGCAACACTGAATCTGTTGCAACATGTGGATCCAGCGCAGTGCTCCGGTGGAAGGAGTACGGGGCACGCTTTCCAGGGTCTTTGGTGGTTTTTGAACCTTGACATGATAGCTGCCTCTCATGTCAGGGCAGTTGAATGTCCTGAGAAAATGTGACCTTCTGGCAGGTGGGAGGGAGAGTTTTACCCTGGACCAGTTTGTGTAAGGGAAGACAGCTGGCATGGTAAAAAGCGCCATTTTGTCTCCACTGGGTCTGCTTCTTATCTGTCCCAAATCTCAGTTTTTAGCCTTCAGCACACTCTCTGTTTTATGCAGACCAGAGGCTTTGTCACCACCTCCCCAAATCTCCCCTCCTCCTCCCCCGCGATTTGTGGGAGGAGAGCAGGCAAATCTGACCTCAGCAAAGCAGTCTGTCTGCCCCAGCCTTGTTTGCTTCTCCTTAAACCTGAGATACTTGGACAATAGTATGGCCTTTATCTTATCTCCAGTTCCTGTCAGGTGGCTTAACTCACAGTCCAGTTTCCTGAAATCAGAAGGCATATATCTGAAGGGTTGAGCTTCAGTGGTTGTAGATGAGTGGTTTCTTCTTTGCATAGTTTGCTACAGTGGGCAAAGTCCTTTGGCGGTCTTAAGAGTGTTTAAGACAACTAAAATTTTAAAGTCTCTTAAAATAATAATAATATTAGCATTTGAAAAATTGTGTTCTCAAAAATATGTCACAATTTCATCGCTCTGTTTGAAACCTGTCAGTACCATGTAGTTTAGCAACCATTCACCCTAAGCTCAGTAACCTGAATAATGAATAAGCTCAGATGCATGACTGAAATTAAAATTTGGGATAAAAATTTCAGAAGTAGAGTCAGCTAACTTAACCTCTTGAAAAATCTGATTCTTCTGTATCTCAGTATTCATGTCTAAAATATGAAGAATGAGTCTTCCTTAAATCCATATGACATTTGAAAAAAAAAAAAAAGAATTAAAAAAATCAAGAATCCAAGAGCTTAATATGCAGCAAGGGATAAACTTCATTAATGTCTGAAATAGATACCTTGCTCTGGAGCAATTAAATAGAGACACAGTTTAAACATTTTATTATTTTCTGATTTTAATTAAGTCAAATAACTTATATTTTTTAATTTCTTATTAATTACCTTATCTTTCCTGTTGAAGGGATGCCTTGTTTAAACCAGATAATTCGCTTAAGATTTTGATCCACTGAGATTATTGAGAGAGGTTTTTCTGTCACCAGTGTGCCTTGCATCTAATGGCCAGCTACATCAAACAACAACAAATTGTTTTATCAAGCACTGCTATGCTTTTAAAAGTCTGCTTAGCCCTGTAAAAAAAGATTCTACTGCTTTTGGCTGAAGAATGCTGAATTTTCCTTTAAATTCAATTTGCAATTCAAATCATGTCTTCAAAACAGGATTATCAAACATCAGGTTTATGCAGGATTCCTAAAACATCTTAATGCAAGTTGGCAGTCACTTATCACACATTATTAAGCAGATTTCAGAAATCACAATGTTGTCACTGTAATTAGAAGCCTCTTTATGTTGTACTACATAAGTGGCTTATTAATCTGAAAAGAAAGTTATTAATAGAAGGGTCTTAATTGCTATAATTACATTAAAAGTATTCTTGCTATAAAGCCTGAGAAAGCTCTATCTGCTTTGCAGACTTTTGTGTCTTTGGATGATCATTATGAAATGCCAGTGATTTTAAATTAGCTTCCAGAGATAATTATGATTTAAATTGTAAACTCTGCATTACTCCATGTAGTATAGCCTGAAAATACCCTCTACTTTGAGATTCTAATATAACTAAGGATAAAATTCTACCAAGACTGCCATCACAATTTTGTGGGGGTTTTTTTTGTTATTTGTTTGTTTTGTTTTTGTTTGTTTGCTTGTTTTCTTTTGGGAGTATTAATTAATGATTTTCTTTTCTTTTTTGAAGGGTAAGTGAACCTGGTGATAAGCAGATCATCCAGCTACCAACTACAGTGTAATGTTAGAATTACACAGATTGTAATCTTGGCATACTTCAGGGGTCAGCAAAGGGAAAGTGATACTGTTCTCAAAATAATTATTTTTGCAAGTATTTTTAAGGTTCTCACCTATAAAGAATGTAAGAATTGAATTTGGAAAACCAGATCAGATTTCCAGAGCTGCATGGATTAGTGTGGGATTTCCAGTTATGTCCACTCTCATTCATAGAGGTACCCGTGATTTGTCACAGCATACAATTGATGGAGGGGAAAAAGAATATTTCACAGAATCATTCAGGTTGGAAGGGTGCTCATTCTTATCTACTCCAGCCTCCTGGCCAGAGTAGGATCAACAATCAGAGAGTATTGCTCAGGGCTTTGTCCTCCTGAACACCTCCAAGGATGGAGTTCATTCAACTCCTTTGAGCAACCTTCTACAGTGCTTAATTGTAATGTTTTCCCTGTGTAGTCAGGATATCCCATCTTTTGAGTTTATGGATACTGTTTCTCATTTTCCCACTGCACCTTAGGAAAGAGCCTGACTCTGTCTTCTTGATGGTCCCTAAGTTCTGCTGCACCTGTGTCTTCTGAACAAGATAAGCTCAGCTCCCTCAGCCTCTTTTCACAAGGCAAATGCTCCAGTCATTGATGGTCTTGGTGGCCCTTTGCTGAAGTCTCACCAGCTGGTCAATGTCTTTAATGTGCTGAGGTGCCCCAAATTGAATGTGGGGAGCCCCTCTAAGAGTGGTTTAACGAGGCCCAAAGTTGAGGTGATCAATCACTTCCCTTGACTTAGTAGCTGCAGTCTTTTTTTTCCTTTACAGCCCAGTATGCAGTTAGCCTGAAGAATCACACATGTGTTTTTTAACCCATTAAACCCATCCGTTTAACCCCAGGTAGCAACTAAGCCCCATGCAGTGTGGGGGCTCACTCACTCCCCCTCAGTGCTGGGGAGAGAATCAGAAGGGTAAAACCGAAGAAAACTTATGAGTAAGGAAAAAATCCAAAGAAAGAGAAAGGAAAATAAAATCCAAGAATTTTTTCTTGACAATGTGAAAGAAAACAATTGCTCACCACCAACTGACCAATGTCCACTGAGGCCCCACCAACCTCCCACCCTAAATTTTGGTGCTGAGTGCAACATCCTATGATCTGGAATATCTTTGTGGTCAGTAGATGTCATCTGTCCTGGCTGTCTTCCCTCCAAGCATCTTGTGCACCCCCTGCCTCCTCACTGGAAGAGGGAGTGTCAGGAGCAGAATCAGCTTTGACTCTGTGCAAGCCCTGCTCAGCAGTAACTAAAGCAGCCCTGCATTACCAGCACTATTTTCAGCACAAATCCAAAACACAGCTGCTGTGGAGAAAATTGACTCTATCCCAGCCAAAATGAGTGGAAACCTCCAGTAGTTCATCTATGTGGATACCAACATAGGTAAAAGAAAGCTGTGGAACATCTCAAGGCCTTGCTAAAGAAAAAACAGGGAACATCCACTATCCTCCTCACATCCACAAATATTCTTTCATCATAAAAGGCATTTGGCACTGGACTATGGTATACTCTTGATGTAATCATGCTGCCTATTCTCAATCACCTCCTTTGTCTTCTTGTGCCTAGAAACAGCTTTCAAAAGGACATAATCTTTGATATTCCCAGGGACTAAATTGTGTCTGACCATATTGCTGTTCCTCAGATCAACAAGATCTTAAGCCAAATGCAACATTAACCTTTGTCCAGTCATCAGAACATCTGATTTCTACAGTCTTTCAAAAATAGTGTGAAGAAGCTTTGCAGTGGTGATGGCAAGCAGTCAGATGTGTATCACCGGATCCTGTGGATCTGTATGGTTAAATATTTCCTAAAGATAGTTGACTCTATTCGTTACCACTGCATATGGTTCGCTTCTTAAATTCTCTCTCTGTGGGCAGAGGCCTTGGTGAAGGATGGGTGAAGCTCCTAGCCAGGGGCAGACTAAGGCAAAGAAGGCATTGAATAACTTACCACCCCTTCATGTCAAGGCAATGTTTCTTTATTCTTAGTAACTTGCCCTTGCTTACTTTTAACACTGGATCTTAGCTGTGTTCCTTGTTAAGAAAGTGTGGTCTTCTGAAACATCTGCTCATTTTCCCGAGTATTAGGATAATTCTGTTTTTGCACTTGAAGGTTTCCCTTAAGGACCTGCCAGGTCTCTTGTTACTTTCAGAGATCCCTCCCACAGGATGCCATGTATCAGTTCCTTGAGGAAGGCAAATCTTGCTCTTCTCATTATGATATTTGTATATTTGGCTTTCTTCTTCCCCTCTGGGATTTTGAACTCTACTGTTTCCTAGTCCCTGCAGCCAAGGCCTCAACTGATTATCACACTGCCAAGCAGTTCTTGGTCAAGACCATGGTTGGTCCTCCTAAAATATGTGGTAATGAGTTTTCCCTGACACCCTCCAGATGCTTCCTAGATTTTCATCCTGTTGTGTCACCCCTTCAGAAGATGTTAAGAGGAGATAAAGTCCCCCATAAGAGACAGAGTCTGAGTTGCTTAAAAATCTTCACAGAAGCTTCATTCACTTCCTGACTACAGTGCTGCCCTCAGTGGTCTCTTCTCTGACCCTGATTCATGAGTTCTCACCCAGTCTGTCTCTTATTCCAAAGCAACACTCAAACTGTTCCTTTCAGTGTTCAGCAATACCCTCTCCTCTTCTCCTCTGCCTCTCTTTTCTACAGAGCTTGTGTCCATCCATCAGTGATGTCCTTTTGAATACACAAGAGCTGAAAAACTCAGAACATGAGTTTTACTGAATCTGTACTTGGCCACTAGCTTGCACTAGCATTGACAATAGGTTGTGTAGCTCAGACTGTATCAAGAAGCAGTGAAGGCTGCTGTATGCAAATAAATGTTACAGGACTGTACATACAGCTGATAAAAAACTGTTGGAGGGACCATTCTCAAAATGTTCATACAAACCACTGATGCATCAATATGACTGCTTCTGAGTAAGCAGCTGAAGCTGGCTTTTAGACCTTTGCTCTGACTATTGTGTATTTGTTAAGGGAACTGTGTGTGGGAAATGTACTGTGGGAATAGTTAACTTCTGTTGATTACAATAGGTTAATTAATAAATTCTCTAATGAATATTGGCTGTGACCTACATCTGCCTCCTCTGAATTGTTCCCCTGTTATGGAAAAAGGAATTTACAGCATGGTCATAAAAACCAAAGTACTAGTCATTACACTAGCCACGCAACCACCTGGTAAATTAGAGTATGTTCAATCCTACCAGGCCTTTCCCTTTCATCTGTAGGACTGTGGAAAATTCTTTTTGGATTCCCATGTCCATCACCTCTGTCACTTCAGCAAAGTAGACCCTCTGGAGTTGCTCCAGGTCTCCCTCTGTGCCCGTGTGGATAAACAATGAGAAATATTGGTCTGAGGGCACAATGAGCCCCAACAGTTTCTCTGCAGTCTCCTTAATCAACATAGCAAACAGAAAACTCTATGACAGCGACTTCATCCCCTGTGCAAGGGGATCTCCAACCACTATCAGATACTATTTCATCTTGGTGCTAATGCATATTTCAGGCTCCAGAGTCTCCCCAGTGGAACTTGTGCCCATTTTTTGCCTCTCAGGGCACTCTAAGCTCAGATCTGAAGCCAGAGGAAGACCCATTCTGTTGGTGTCAGAAGGCATAAGCTTCCATTTTCCCCTGTGGAGGGGTCTCCATCCACCATGGGTTCGAGCATAGCCTCATGCCATGCTTACTCATTGTATGGCTGAGGCTGTTGCCTCTGCAAGGTGTCAGGAAGACCTGGTGCTCTTTTCTTCCTTCTCCGTGATAGTGTGCTGTCACTTTGCCTTCCAACCCCTTGAGCCTCAACAAAGCACATCTCCCACAGATGAGGCCACCATTAGCCCCATCTCAGACTCCTTTCAGCCTGTCACCTGGTCACAACATGTCCACTTGCTCTCCAGACTGTCATCAGGTATTTTGTGTGCTTTCTCCAGTTGGTGGCAGAGATCTCACCATACGGCGCATCACCAGCGTTGCTGCAGAGTTCCATGCAACCAGGAGCCCGTTTTTTTAAGTGTCTCTAGACAAGCTGCTCTACTAACTACCAAACCCTTTGCTGAATTTCTAGTCAGCAGCTAAATAGGTATCCCCACCATGGATGAACAGCAGATTTCTCCTGGATCAGCAGAAAGCTAATGATTAAAGAGGCAGGGAATAGCTAGTCCTGAACCAGTCTAGAAAAAGCCTCAGTCAGAAAGACACTGTTATCCGTGAGTGTTTCTAGAAGTAACAAGAAGCACAGTCTGAAGAAAAATATTAGACAGAACCAACACCAAATGACAATAAGTCAGTAAAAGACCAAATCCAGGTTACTGGTGAGAGGAGAGCTACAATGTGAGTGGTGTAATAGCAGTGCTGGCAGTAACAATTCCTACCTTGACTACAGGTCATTGCTCAGTAGAAATCTGTCCAATCATCATTATTGTTCAGGTGTCAGTCCAGGTTGTAGGGTAGTCTACAACTTCCTGCATTCCCTGTATGCAGTTGTCTGTTATCATTAAGTGAGAGCTTTTTATCATTCAATTTTACATGTGTAGGAGTTAAATATTTGAGTCACAGCTAGTCTCTCTGAGCTGTCTTTAAAATCTATGGAAAGAAGTACGTACTGCTAGTGTGTGCCCCATCTGGCTTACTCACACGCCGGTCTTAGGGTGATGTGATTCATCCTTTAGAGACAGCAATTTCTTTTTATCTTTCATATATAGTTAATCACACTGCTTCTTGTCAGATGACCCTTTGCTTGGTGAGTATTTGCAGCCTTGAGACCAGAATAATTTAATTCATTTTTACAGAAACACAGAACAGCTGAGCTTGGGAGGTTCTCTGGAGCTTTGTTGGAGCCAAGCAAAGATGGCAGGAGGACTGTATGAATGCACATCTCTACTGGAGTAACCATTAAATAAGGTTCCAAGAAATGCTGCTTAGTTTGTCTATCTCAGCTACTATTAGGCATACAACTTTCTCTTAGAGTTTTTCGTCAAAAGTGAAAGTATTTGTAGACACTCAGAAGAAAGTAACTTTGAATACTCCTTTGAATTGTAGAAACCTAACCAAATAGCTCGACCAAATTACTCATAGGACCCAAGACAATGTGGATGCCGAGTCAGTAGTACTTTGATTTACCTAGCTGTGGAGTTTTGCCCACAGGTTTCATCTTATGTGGATGACTTTGGTTTCTTTTCTTCTTTTTTCTCCAATGCATCCTGTTTAACCCTTTTCAAGCAATTTTTATCAGTGCTCAAATCCTTTACCGAATATTACAGTCCTTTGCCCTTTTATAATACTAAGAAGTTGTATTTAGCTTAGACGAAGTAGTGGAGGAAAATTGGGATTAAATTGCTTTTATGCAAAGCAGAAAAACAAATTTATAGCATCATAGGCATCAGTTAGTCACTTGCAATTAGTTGCTGGTCTCAAAACCTGCCCAGCTCACCAATCTAAATTTTGTAAGGTCATGACTAATGGTACTCCTCACCCCAAGTGACCTTCTTCTGAAAGCCTTAGACTTGTTTCCAGTGAAACACTGCCCCTTTGCATTTTGCTTTTCACATTACTTAGTTCTGATCACACTTGGTGTTAGCAGGTGCTACCTTCAGGCTCCTAGTTTCAGGGACTCACCATCTCTCTTCTGCAGTGAACTTTCTTGCCTTCCTAAGCCAGTAGGAAACCTAGGAAAGGGTATTATTCTACTAGTTTACCTGTCACAATTAGTTCACTCTGCCAGGGTTAGCATCAAGGAATGAGAGGAAGCAAGAGACCAGAGGGACCAGAGGAACTGCGTCACCTTTGCCAAAGAGAGTCTGAGCTGTCAAAACAGCTGCCTCAGGTTGTAATTTGAGATACATCTAAATTGCCACTGACTGCCACAAAGCAGCTCCCTTTCTTCTGCACTGCACCCATGTGCTCATTTCTGTCCCACATTGACATGGGTGGATCTCAACAAGCTTGTCTATTATGTGGCTCTGAAAACAAGCTGATTGGCAAAACTCAGCAGGTATCTAGAAAGCAAAATGGAATGAAAGAATGAGGGTGATAACTTCTTAAAAGGGTAAGAAATCCAGCTCTGGCAGTGCTGTTCTCTGTTCTAGAAGTGTACTATTAATTTCATTTGAAATTGCATACAAATAAAAGCTCCAAGAGGTGCCTTGCTTAAAAAACTCAATTTTCCTACGGCTTTGTTATGTAAACAACTTGAGATTGTGACACCTTGTGTGGGGAAAAGGGATAGGTATGTGGGAGCCACTGATACAAGAAGTAGTACTATGAAAGAGCCAAGTTTTCCATTCCCAAAAAGGCAATCCAAAGATCTGTTTCTAGCTCTGAAGGAACTGAGTAACTGTATGACATCATAGATTTTATTTCTGTCATTGATTCATAGAAGTGCTGAATAAAGACGTGTCTTTCTCATGCCGTGATTTTATTACACGTATATCTCTCTATTCAATTTATAAAACAATTAAGTACCAGACCACTGTCTGGTACTTGTTTTTTTAGATTTTATTAAACCATTCCCAAAACAAATGAAAAGCATGAATATCTTCCAGTTGCCTGAAGAATTATTCTTGGTTATATAGAGAAGACATTTTATTGCTTCTTTTGCTTTGCCATAAGAGACAAGGTTAGTTTATCTTTTGAACAAAGTCCAAAGAAAAAAATTATAGTGCTAGCTATAGGTCAGAGTTCTTCCATGTAGAAGATCTGTTGATAAATCTTCTTGACTAAACCAGCTCAGTTGTCTGACAAGTTTCTGATATTGTATTAAAAGAGCTTGATGTGGGACTTTTACTATTTTAATTTAAAGTAATGTATAGTTATTAATGTTGGTGCACTAATTATGACAAAGTAAAGTACAATCTTACCGAATCAGGACATTGTAAAACCAGACAGTTAGCAGTAATACATGAAATGTGTATAAAAAAGGATGTTATTTTTGAAGGTCAAAGGAATATCCTAACACTGGGTGTTTCTGTATCAACGTAGTGTGCATTGATCTCTTTTGTCTCAGCTGACAAAATGCAGCATTCAGTGATTGTTTATGGAAGCAGAAACAGGGAAAACAGTGCCTACTGAAATGTACAAGAACTAAGGAGAGGCCTGGGAATAGGAAACACCTGTGAGAAAGTCAGGAAGCAGTAAATTCAATGCTTCTTGTTCATTCGCAAGGGAATGGTGACAATTGTTAAAGTGCATCTGTAAACCCTTTCGACTACGAGGCAATGTGATCTAGTTCTGGTCTAGTTCCACTATATGCTTTGTCTCACTGTTAATGGATGTCCAAAACTTGTTCATTCATTAGTTTGTTGATGAAGCCAAGGAAGGCTCTGACAACTCATAAATGCAAGTCTTCTGCCTTGCTTTGTTTTACAAACTGAGCAGCTTTTAACACAGCTTGATTTGGAAAACTCCAGGTTCAGATTGCCAGGTAGCAGGCATAGAAATTATCTTTATTTGGAAACTGAAGAAACAAGCTCTCACTTTTAAATATGAGCTCCATTAATGTGGCTAGGCTTGTGCATACCATGGCCAAAATTAAATGTCTGCTAGAAACACTTAAGTTTTGTGTGTGTGTGTCTGTGTGTGTGTTAGTGTGGTCTCTGGTGCTATGGGCTGATGTTTATACAGGATCAGAAAGTATGATGAAATGATGGAAATGGTAGTGCAATATAGATTTAGTGAATCGAACACTTGCAGAAGTACCAGGCGAACTATGTGTGTACTGAGTTTAGAAATGTATATGCAGAGAGGGAAATACCTTTTTGAGGGAACTTTATTTCTCCTTATAACTACCTGAAAGGACATTGTGGACAGGTTGGGGTTGGTCTCTGCTCCCAAGTAAAAAGGGCCAGGACAAGACAAAACAGACTCAAGTTGCACCAGGGAAGGTTTAGTTTGGGTATCAGGAAAAATTTCTTTACTGAAAGGGAGGTAAAGCATTGGAACAGGCTTCCCAGTAAAGCTGTGGAATCACTGGAAATGTCTCTGGAAATGTTCAAAATGCATTTGGATGTGCTGCTTGGAGATGGTTTAGTGGTGGACTTGAGTGCTGGGTTAATGGTTGGACTCAGTGATCTTAAAGGTCTTTTCCAACCTAAATGTTTCTGTGATTCTGTAAGTACTTGGGATGTGAGTGAGGCCAGAAGTCTAGCCATTACATTATTTGCAATCCTTTACAACTGTACAGTACCACTCACTCTGCCTGGACACGTTTTCAGTGCAAAAAGATTAAATATAACTGGGAAGCCCCAAACATATGCTATCTTGTTTCCAGCATCAACCAAATTTGAAAAACAGGACAGGGCTGGTAGATGACACTTGTACAGACTTGTCAGCCCCACAGATATAATTTTTCAACCATAGAGCTGTAGAAGAAATGACAATGACAATATTTCATATACAATTCAGCTTGTTCATTTCTGACAGTGAACCTCTAGTGCACAGATGGGCAGATTTCTTAGCTGTAAACATATCTGTGAAAAGTAACATATTTTCTAAGATGCTAGAAAATACATGCTTTCTGGAGATATTGAGTATTAGAAAGGCATGGGGCTCAGTAATGTGAAAACTTAGGGAAGGGAATTTTGTTGCAATGAGTTTTTCCATAAACCATGCTGTTGGTTCTGCCCATTCAATAGCCAGAGCATGAAGTCAGCTGATGTTTCATGAAAAGAAGTTACCAGTCAGTTCAAAGTGGGGGTCATTCTTTCTCTTCATTGTGGGGGATTCCACCCCCCCCCCCCCCCCCCCCCCCNNCCCCGGGGTTCTATATATAATTTAGTTTTACTTTATTAAATATTAAAGCATCTGATTTACACAGTGAGAAATACAGCTTTTAAAATCACAGGAATACATATGCTACTGGTGTACTATTTTTTATGTTAATTGGACCATGAAGAGATGGTATTAAAACACATAAATAGCATCCACTTTGTGCAAAAGAACGGACAGTTGCTGCTTTCAATTAAAATGGAGTTTGCTGCCACCTTATGGACTTGTGAAGTATTTATTTTCTTAAAAGTTGTGCAGCACTAATATGAAAATTCTTTAAATTATTTTCCTTAATCTATAGATAATCTTGAAAGAGCCTGTCCTGTCTAGGTTTTTTATTTATTTATTTATTTTATTTTAAAGTCTAAATTTTTTTAATTAAAAACTGTCTTGTTTTGTGCTTTAAAGCTTAATCTTCTCAGCAGGCATTAACACCTCAAATACATATTTTAAATTTTATTATTTTCAATTATGTATATTTTTTTAATGTTATGGAAACGATCAATTATTTTGTGGAAATTATTATGAGGTCTTGAATTAGCGTTTTTAAAAACCCCTCTAGCAGCCTGGATGACAGGCTTTTAACTTCCTACCCACTATACTGCTTTACATGTGTAGGCTTATCTGTTGATGGCTTCTGTATCTTCTGAAGACGTATCGGTCTTGCTGTGTACTCTGGGGTGCCATACATAGGGAATGCCCTTCTCTCCCAGCAGGGGTCAAGATTATGTAAAACTTTTTTCACATTATAGACAAATACTTATATTAAATAATAAGGTTTTTCTGTATCTTCCAACATGTGAGTAATTGGTCCAGTTGAAATCACTAATCAATCTCAGACTTAAATCTAGACTTTTTAAATGCAAGGGAAGAAAGATCAACTACAAGCAGAACTGAATTCTTGTATTTCTGTAAGTATGCTTCCCATTAAAGACAACAAACCCAAAACACAGTACTGTTTTTGACAACTGTTGGGGAGGTGTTGATCTGAATATGGGAAAGATTTTCTGTGATACAGAATTTTCTGATCTTTAAGTGTTCTATGATGTCTTAGAATAAACTACAAGGTACAAATACCTTGGAGAAAGAGATTCCAGAACAGTAAATATGCTCCTAGTTTAGTGCACTGAACTCATAAGGAAAGAACTCCTGCTTCAACAGGTTTTCTCATTTGTTTATGGGAGCAGAAACAGCTTCTGAAAAACTGATCAAATCAATGTTGTGCGAGCACTTCTTGACTGTGCCTCTCATCTGGAGTGCAAGAAAGTTTGAAAAGAAAGGCTTCTCTGATGTTGCAACTTACACTTTTGTTTTGCACGGAAATTTCATGGAAGCTGAAATTAAGAACTTACTGTATTTATTTTTTTTTTCTGGGAAATAAAAAAGAGAAAAAAGAAGAAGAAAAAAAGAATTCTGTAGTGAGTCAGTATTTTCTGTTGGGCTGCTTTTCTTAAAAAAAAAATCCTTGCTCAGATTAACTTACAAACAAGTTAGTGATACTGCCGGGCTTTCCTGCAAATTTAAGAGAAAATGGGGTAGATGGGGTTTCAGGAAGTTGAATTGCAGGTGACTTTTTTAACTTCAAAAGATTTCCTATCACTTGTACCTAAAACCTTATTACTGTACTTTTTCTGGCTTGAAATGAACCAGTAGGGCACATTTCAGAAACATTACGTAGGTGACAATTTTGATAAAAGAATTCTAAAAGGGATATAAAGAAGAAAATGCAAACGTCTGATTTTCCTACGCTCCCAATTCTATCATGTCCGTGTTCCCTCTAGTGGCAGACTGCGGGGTAGGGCCCACTGCCGCAGCAATGCTCCTAAATATCCCTGGGTACCTCACCCCTCACTCTCTGTGGAGCTCCCCACTAAGCCAGAACCCTAAGCCTCTTCACCCGATATTTTCACTGTCTTCTTCCTTGCAGCACGTTGTGCCTGGTGAGGACAGTGGTGTTAGGTGTTAATATGGCCTGTATTAAATACATCCAAAGAGAGGAAAGGATCATGGACTTCATGCTGGTTATAGAAATACATTCTTCTATCTAATGCTCTTCCATATCTTTACCTGGAAGGAAGGTGTGGTGGAGGGGGTGGTTTGTTTGCAGCTGTTGCAGGATTTTTTTTTTTTTTTTTTCAGGGCGTTTAGCTATCTGATAAGCTTCATGAATAACATTGCAAACGAAAACAGGATAACATGGATGTCACTGTAAAACATTCACTCCAAGAGTATCTAAAAAAATCTTTATTGTTCCTGTTCTTGCATGACATGCAGTTTATTTATCACAAAGAAAGAACTTATTTGCGATTAATTTGTCATTTCCTTATCAATACATGACCAAAGACAAAATTGCCTGAGAGTAACATGGCTGATTCTTCCCTTTTAATTCTTGTTCCTTCTCCTCCTAGACTAGGATAGTTTGGCAATCAGTGGAGAGTACATAGAAATCTTTTTTAAGAAGAGGTACATATGGGGCATTTATTAATCAAGGGAACCTATACAGGACATAAGGCTTAGAATTTCCTTGCTGAAATTAGGTTTCCGTCTTTTAAGGAAAAAGTGGGACAACTAGTTTACTTAAGGCAGGCATATAATCAGTATGGACTGTTAGGTACATACTGGAGATGTCCAGCTATTGCAGGCTGTATTCCTGCCTCTCTTTATTCCCTGGATAGACAGTCTCTGGGAAGTGCTGGGGAAGTGCTCTCTCTCTTGTGTTCCCCTCTGCCTGTCTCTATCCTGAGAACAGAGGATACATAATCAGATGACACAATGATTCAGCAGTTAAACCCCAGCATCTGCTACAGCAGCACCTCTTGGGAGTTTCTAACAAGAACTAGGTTGCTATCTGTTTATAAATCAGTCACATTGAATAAAGAGGAAGTAACCAGTAACTTGGGTGGGGAAGAATAGAAAAAATTCCTATAGCAAAATAGGTAGTAACTAAAATGTCCATAATATTTCCTTCTTCCTACTTCAGTATGACTAGTGAGACAATCAAAAATTCTGGAGAAAGAGACAAAGTGGTCAGAAGCTTTGTGTCTTAGACAATGCTCTAGAATGTCCTGTGACAGCAGCCTCTATTTAATATTACAAGCTAGAAGTTCTGGCTCATCTTTAAAGGCTAACAATGCATTATGATGCAAGAAGGACTGGACATAAAAACAGATATGTTACAAAGAATAAAATTATTAGGCACTATTAATAGTGTCCTCAGTTTCTGCCATTTGCTGATAATAATTTTGGCTTTTTTTGGTAGCTGTTGCAGTATGAGAATTAACTTTGCAGTGAGGTCAAACTATAGAAAAGGGAGGTTTGAGGTTGGTGGAATACTTCTTGCAGTTCCTTCACAAAAGTGTGCAAGCCAAGTGGCATCTTGGGGCACAGTATTTGTATGTGTGGGTGGGGAGTTGGGTATCTATCTAGTCAGGGAATTTTCAGGTGAAGCAATATAATGAAACCGTGGGAGTAGAGAAGGGCAGCGTGGATGGAAATTAGCTAAAATTACATCCTGGGGGTCTGTAACTCACATTCAATCAGATTTTGTTATATCTAAGGTTAAGATGGGAAGGTGGCTTCCAGTGCACTCTCAGCAGGGGTCGGAGGAACCCAGGTGGTTCTGTACACTCATGGGGTCCCAGTCTGGCTCCTTTTGTGGCACATGGAAAGGCTATGGCTTTGGCCTGACTAACAGCACTGCAAAAACTTTGTCAATTGTCAATGTATTTGTATTGTTCACTTGCCCTTCAGTGTCAAAACTCAGAAACAGCAAGAAAACTGGGCATAGCAAAGGATTTAGAAACCAAATGTGTGGCTATGGTCTCTTGACCTTTGGATTTGGATGTTGTTGGTAGGTGTGAAAACCTACAAAACGTTCCGAATGTCAGAACCTGCTGATCCATATTTAGGGGAGGAATAGAAGCACCTGAGCAGGGAATTTCCAGGACAGATACATTACTTCTTATAAGCATGCTCTAAAAACTCAGGAGTTATGAAACTGAAGGTTCTGAAGACCACTGAAGTACTGGCAGGTGGTAGGCTTCTATAACTACATATCCTGAAATTTTCCAATGTGGCAGCATATTTCACAGATATCAATTGGCCCTGATCATATTACATCTGATGTTTCTAAGAAACCTGCATACTTATATCCAGAGATGACTGCATTTTGAATATGTTGAAACATATATTAAGTTCTAAACAAAGGAAAAGATTTTGTGAAAATTTTGTCTGGAAAAACATTTCCTATTGCAAAGATAACATGCCTGAGGAAAAAGCATATTCATGAGAACTTTGGAAAAGTTGTCACAAACTCAGAAAAATGGTTTGTAAACCTCCATGAAGTGATTAGTCCTTTTCTAGTCAGAGATGCCTTTTTTGTGTACAGGAAACATAAGATTAGTGAATAAATGAGACTTGATGTAAAGCGTTTATTTCCTGAAAGCTCCTGAATTGGTTAGAAAAACATCTAAAATTCATATAGACAAAAATATATTTCATCACCAAATGCAATAGAGGAGAAATTGGATTTGGAGCCATTTGCAGAGCAGGAAATATGTTTTGCATCCTGAGTTTTAATAATGAAATTGCAAATGTTATCTTTTATATCTAGCCATTACAATGCCTGTTAAGCATACCCACATTTTTACTGAAGAATCGATAAAATATTGTTATCTGCAAAATGACACAAAGTGTGTATTGATTTGCTGCAACACTTGAAGTGATTAAAGAGAGAAATAATAAAATAATTTAAAATAATATTAAAAGACTCATATTTTTTTTTTTATGAATACAGCAGGTCTTATAAGGAAATAGTCATCAGCTCTATTCCTTTTAGTTTAGGTTTTGGTATTGAATAGTGTTCCTATTTTTTAGACTAACACATGTATTTGGTTTTTTATCATATGCAGTGTTGGACACTTGCTAAAAGATACTGTGCTATGTTTTATGGCCTCTTTAGTAGAATTATGTTAGAGGAGTAGCATTTTACAAATACTTCTTATTTCTAATCTTAAAGTAATATCCTGGCATTTCTTTGAGTGGCAGACAGTAGTCAAAATAGATAGACTTATCTATTAGTCATCACTTAACATCTCTGTGTAATAAATGGGGAACAAGTTTTCTGTAAAAAAGAGGAAGTGCTTTGGTTTATATAGCATGACCTTGTCTAAGGGGAGACAAAGATACTCATTTAGAACTGAAAGAGAACATGTTCTATGTCTGAAAAGCCAATACAGAAAATGCATACAGCAAATTATGTGCCTGCAGCATTACTGAAGGTAATACTTTTCAGAATATTTCTTCAATAAATAGAAACAAGAAAGCAGGTATTAATGATTGAAATATATTACTTACTGATTAAAATCAAAAGAGATAACTTCACTGCAGCAAGCTCTGGCAACTAAAATATTTTTCAGTTATGTGTTTGTATTATAGTGATGTCCAGTGATCTGAATAGGCTGGAGGTCATTGTATTGGACAAACAGGAAAAGACATTTCATTGTCTTAAAATGCTTTATATCATAGTTTAAGGGGCTAATGAAGTGAGGAAACTGATGTGTTAAAGGAGAGAGTAACATTTACACCAATGTGTTATCTGTTTTATGAAGATGATGTGAAGTTCAGTATTATGTATAAATTTTTCATGTGATATACTGAGTTCATTGATGTTACTACATGGCTATTGTAGTGTTTCAAAAAGTTGGTGTTTAGACACAGGTCTGGTGTTCTTGGCTGAATCACATTCTTAGATGTGTGCTGCTAGAAATCACAGTTGCAGCAGTGTGTGCAGGTGCACTCCTTAGTGCTTGGTGCTGGCTGATGCTCAGGCCTGAGTCAGCTTCTTGTCCTCACTCCAGCTGTGTGTTCCCATCTGTGCTGTGGTGGGAAAAGGGAAGAGCAACGAGAGAAAGAGCCATGGCTGTTCCTGTCCTGCTGTCGGGTGCATTCCACAGCTGGGTCAAGGCTGATAGCTTGATCCTGATCAAGCTTTTTACAAGGACATGTAATGATAGGAGAAGTGGGACTGGCTTTAAATTTACACAGAGATGGTTTAGATTAGATATTAGGAAAAAATGGTTTACTGTGAGGGTGGTGAGATGCTGGCAGAAATTACCCTGAGAAGCTGTGGATATCCCACGCCTAGAATGTTCAAGCCAGGTTGAATGGAGCTTTGAGCAACCTGGTCTAGTGCAAGGTGTCCCTGCTCAGGGCATGGAGGTTGGAACTAGGTGATCTTTCAGACGCCTTCCAACCCACACCATTCTATGATTCTGCAAACTCTGGTGCTCTCTTTGGGGCTACACTTCTCCAACTGAGTTTCTCTGAAAGAAGGATTTCCAGCTATATAAATCTTATTTTGTGGAGGTGAAAGGATAGGTATTATTAGCCTTGATCCCTCTTCTCTTGTTTTTTTGTTGTGCTTTTGATGAAAGAATGGCAAATCTGCTGTGGGATTTTGAAAGATGTAGAATCTGATTGTAACGATTTTACACTCAATTAGACTCTGACACAATTACTTCCTCTCACCTCTTGGCTACAAGTAGTAGGTATAAATGGCACGGGACATAAAGTTGCGTCATTGTTGCTGATGTTGGTCAGAAGTTTTAGAGCGGTGTAATGACAGACACCGAGTGTTATTTACTACTTGCAGTAGCTGGCCTGGATACAAGGTAGTAGGAAAGTAATCTCTAACTGGCTGTCAGAAGTTTCTCAAGCTGAGAGAAATGAAGCTAGATAAAAGACAGAGAAAAAAAATCAAATGAAAATATGTTCTATAGAACTTCTGATGCAGAGGAGGTAACAAGATCTTGATTCTTCTTTGGTAAATTTAAACTTAAAGTCCATTATTAAAAAAAACCCAAAACAACCAACAAAACCCCAACACCCCTAGACCTAAATCCAAACCTGATGTTTTATTGCCATTCAGGTTCTGCAAATTTGACAGAGGCAGGAAGCCTGTTAATGTGCTACTGCCCCCAGAGTGTCCTTAGAAGTGGATGTCTCATAAAAAGACTCATGTTCAACAATTTATCGTGAAATGCTGGAATTGCTTTCAAAAATCGGAGGTGTTTTTTCTTTCTTAATAGCAGTCACTTCCCTCATATTTTTTGAAGTACTTATGACATGTTTTTCAATTAATAGCTATAATTAGTAGAAAAAAGTCTTAGCTTTTCAATGCATCTTATAAGCATTTCTTTCCATGACATACCTAAGTTTCAAACTAACGATTTTTTTATTTTCCTCTGCTAAAAATTTATCACTGATTGTTTCAGTTCATTTATCCTTGAAAGCAGACTTCTTCCAAAGTAAACCCACAAAAATGGAAGGATGTATTTATATCTACTTATGTTTTAAAAGAACAATAGAGGAATTTTAAAAATAATGCAACTTTAGGTTATGTTTATTCATATTCTGTGAGTGCTATTACTGACATAAGTGGAGCTACTCAAGAAGTGAAGTACTGTTAAACATGAACAAAGACATCAAAATCATGCCCTGAATGTGTGGAAAATACGCAGTATTCTGTAATTGCTCAGTTTCTGGTAATGGCTCTCTGTATATGGAACAATGGATGTTTGGTTATTTTATCACAGTTTTTAGCAGCACAAGATGACAATGCTGAAATCTCCCACATCTATATTTGGACCATACTTCCTTCTTTTGAATGTCACTGCATATTTTTAGACATAAAGAAAGGGGGATCTAAATTCTTTCAACATACTGCAAAACATGTGATATTTAAACATGCCATTTTAAAATTGATCCTAAATGTAGTTATTATGATCCTCCACCAATTCCTACTGGGGAAATAAGTCCTGGAATCTTGAGTGGGGACTTGTGCTCTGAAAAGGAAATATCTGTCTTGCATCCAAGGGTTTGATCTTCCCAGAGAGGAGATGCCTCTCTATGTGTGCTCCATGGCCACGGAGGTTTAGCCTGCAGTGACGTGCTCCATGCCCTTTTTGTGCATGTTTTGTACACATAGTGCCAGCACTGAGCTCAGTGTCACCCAGCTTGTGATGTACATTGGGTACCTGGAACTGCACAGACAGAAATAGGCAATATATAGGTGTACAGGCACAGAATACGTATACTCATCTCCATATGTGTATATGGTGCAGCACATCCAGCTCTCTATGGCTTTGAAAGTAGCTTTGGGTGGGAAGTGATGTGAATCCCATTTTTCTCTTTTCTTATCCTCAATGATCAGGAGCCTTGTCCTTATGTTGTAAGAAGGAAGAAGGGTTATGTATGCATTTACCTGAAAAAAATCTGTGCTGTTAGTAGGAGAATAGATTGGACTGGGTGGTAAACAGCTGATTTAAAAATGAAGTTTGAGGTAGATTTAAGAAGCTCTTTTAATGTCATGTATTTGAATTCCAAAATGGTACTATTTTTGTGTGGACTAATTTTTTTTCTTGACCACATTTTTGTCAGTAGGTTTTTCCATAAGGTTGTCTCTGTTGTGTTTGAATGACTCACCATTGTTTTGGGATCTTTGTGACCCTTTTCACCATAACTTTTGAAGTCTAACACAGCAAGTTTCTCCATCTATATTTCTTATTTGAGAATATATAAAAAAATAAGGTGCTGTGTTCTTTGTAAGACTAAGGCTTTTGCATGGTAAGTTAATATAGGGAAAGGGTAGGAAAGTGAAAGATATAAAGAGTCTGGAAGGTAGGAAAAAAGCTAGGAAAAAAAATTATTTTATGTATAGGTGCTGCCTGACTTATGCAATAAAATAGCATCACAATAAACTGTGAATACGTGCATAAGATATGTTTATCTTATATCAGATTTTAACATGATCATTTTGCTTTAGCTTAATTTTACACTCAGTTTTCATAAATACAGGTATATAAATAAATAACAACAAAAAAGATAACTATAATTTCCTTATGTAAAGTATTTAGCCTGGTATTTGCATGTGATTTTTCTTTTCTGATGAAATAAAAGTTTTTCTTTATCTTTTGTATTTTTAGTATTTTGTTCAACTGCTCCCAAAATTCTCAGTGACTCAGTTAGGTCCCAAACATGTTGTATGCGTCTCCCACCCAATGTGAAAATTGATTGTGGTTGTTCCATGCTGTGAATGCTGTAGCCCAAACAGAACAGATGTTTACTGATAAGATACCACTCTCTAGTTAGTAATAGAGAAATATCTATGTCAGTTTTATTATATCACTAGAGCTTAAGGGTGATGTCTATGTTTGCACTGACTTGTGGCTGTCTTTCACTCTGCCACTTTCACATCATTCTGCCGTTTTAGAAGTCACTGTCATGTTCTTGCCTAAATACTCCCATTGCCTTTTTGAAATTAATATCGCCATAGTTAAATTTCTAAGTTTAGAAATGCCCCATTGCTTTCCTCTAGCTTGACCTTTTTTTTCCTCTTTGCAGCATTATTACTGATGCCAAATGCTAATTTATAATTATTTAATTTTTTTCCCTTCTTCCGAACAGTCCTACTAAAAATAAGACAGAACTTGACTACTGGCTTTTCAGAAATGACTCAGTTTTCTCCTCTCCTAATTACATCAGTTTTACTGCTATGAGTTTTTCTCTCTTCTCAGATTTCTCACCTGCTTGTGACACAGAATCAGAAAGATGTGATAAAGGTGGCATTTTGTCACTTTTTCAGTGTCCTGGATATGGCCCATTTGTTGGAAACTCTTTCTGCAACTGCAACTATCACAGTAGCATTCCTTTGTTTTTTTTATTTACCCATTCCAATAAAGTTTTAGGGAAAAGGGTAAAGACAATAACCTTGTTTCCCCCGATGGAGGAAAAATCTTATGTTGGAATGGCTGAGCCAACTTAATGTCTCTTGAAATAGGTTTGAGGGTAGGGTTCCATGTTGGCAAAATTTTGTTCTCAGAGTGTTATGTTGACAAAAAGTGAAACTAGAGTGAAAGTGCAGATTTAAGACATTTGAGTATAAAGTCTCTGGGGTAAAAAGTTGTGTATAGTATTTTTTTGTGTCCGAGTACTTGAACATCATGTGAGTGAGAATGACTCAGAGCTGTCTTTCTTCAATTGAATAAAATATCATCACATTTACCAGTAATATGTGCCAGCCCTTTTGGGTAAATTTAGCTTATTTATTCTACATTGTGGCATGTGTTAACATAAAGTAAGAAAGACAGCAAGTATCATTTATAGATGTATAATATTGTTTGGGGGTCTGCATGCTGTTAGAATAGTTGAGACTAAAAGAAGATAGTCACTGTCTTAAAGCCATGATATACAGCTTCTAAAAAACACACTGTTTCTAAGAGAGAGACATATTTGTCCAATAAAATTGAATAGCCAGGAGAATTTTCATGTTATAAATATAATTATAAAGTTTATAAATATAACCGTACTGCTATATAATAGGCAAAATTTTAATGTATGTGCATATACTTTGATGTATGATATGAATATGACATAAATATAAAAGTAAAATAAAAGCAAGCAACATCTGGTTTAGCAAATATAGTAAGGAGACAATAATAAAAACTGAGCTTATGTGTAGGCTAAGGCCTACACATGTTGCCACTGGGAAGTGTCTAGTTTTCTGTGTAGGTATTTCTTTTCCAGGAGCTTTTTTAAAGCTTTTTTTTTTTTTTTAATCACATTATACAAACATCCATCAGGAATAATATGGGTACAGTTTATCACATTGCAGATCAGGGGAATGGATGACATGATTTCCTGATGGCAATTCGATTTGGTTTTTTCCAAGATTTTGTGAATGAGAGGCTCTAATGTTTCTGATTTTTGTTGAAGTGTTGGGAAATGAATTAGTCTGAAGAGCTTAAATAATAATTAGAAAAATGGCTGTATGTGCAAGACAAACAGAAAAGGTCAGATATTTGTGTAAAAAAAGCAAGATTTAAAGTCTGCTTACATGAAATTGATGCAGATTTTTAAACTCTGAACTTTTCATATTCTTTTCATGTTTTTACTGACTGATCTTCCATCTTGTTTAGGATCTTACAGCAGAAAATCTGGCAGCAATCATATGCATGTGCTCCTCATTGCAAACTTTGAAAAAAAATCTAGCAGATTAAATGCAATTGCTAAAGAAGAACTGTGAGCCTGTGAATTCTCTAACTTCCTGCTGCTTCCTGAGAGGGTTATTCCCTGGGATGCTCTGAGCATCCTACCCGACTCAGTTCCAGTCTTTTCTATAAGCATCACTTTTCCCATACCTTGATCAATCCTGGGCCAAGTTACAGAGTGTCACTAAATTGTCTTCAGCATGTATGGACTCTAAGGATTCAAATCAGGAGGTGCTTTATTTTTTGTTTTAGTTGGTTTTCCTCTCTCCAGCTTTCTGTTGTGCAAGTGTGATGGCATTCATCCAAACTGGTGCTACCCTGTCAGTGAAATGGCAATACTAGCTTCCTTTAAGCTGTGCTTTTTGTAGCCCCTTCATGCTTCAAATAGCTCTAGGCACCTATGCTTACTCCCAGCAGGTTTCCCAAGCACAGCTGGTCATAGCAGAAGCACTATCTTTGTTTCAGAACCACAAACAGGCCTATCTCTTTGCATCAATATTCACACTTTGCATAAACCCCTTAGAAGAAGATTTCCATTTTTAATGGTTTTAATTAGCATTTATGAAAAACTGGTCTCACATGATATAAAGAAACAGATTAAATTTGTTAAGTGGATAATAATAAAATGTGGGTTGATTTGTTTCACCTGAATTTAAAAGGCTTTTGCTCAATGGGGCCTCCATGTTAATTCATTAAGCATGCTTTAGACCTTATGAAGATTTTTTTTTCTTTGATTTAATTAACACAGATCAAACTCCCAGGAGATTTTATGTCCTCCACAGCAGTGTGTGATAGAGACAGTAATTTAAAACCTATTTATAGGTCTTTGTGTTCATCTGCTTGAAAAAGGGATTTAAAAAATTCTCTGAAATCATTCTAATATGGCAGGAGCTACTGAAGTACTTCAGGGTAGGAGCCAAAAGCACTTATAAATGATGGAAGAGCAGTGGCTAAGACTGGGCTTCAGAGGTCTGTTTCTTTTTCCTGACAGCAACAATGGCTAGTTCCTGCTAAGCAAGCCAATTGAACATTTTCTCCACAGATGTTTTAATCCATGATGCATAAGCACGCCTTTGAGTTGGGTCCCAAGACCTCTATCCCTCCTTCCCACAGTATTCATCAGTCAGCCTGGCTGAGCTCTATCTTAGTGTGAAACATGGGATGAAAATTTGTGGTGTGCTTAGGGCAATCTCCTGGGAAGTAGTGGGTTGTTGGTTTCAGCCTCAGCAGCCTGAGGAGGTCCGAGACTGCTGCTGGAGCATCGTAATAACATCTGAATGTAAGAAATCACCTCTAGAGACTTTTTTTGTACTACTCTCAGTGTGATTACTGTCATTTTTCATTGAAGTCAGGGCAATCTAAGAATCTAAATCTAAGAATGCATCACAAGTCACTTCTGTCCTGTCTGTTTTTCATAGTGAACTATGAAAACTGAACTGCAGTATCCAGCTTCTACATGTAAATTTTTCCTTAGATGATTTGAATTAGAATCAGAGGGAGAAAAAATAGGAATTAGTTGCCTACAAAAAATGCTGAGAAGTGGAGAGAGAGAGATTCAGAGAGAGAAGTATTCATTGAGGAATACAATGGCAAAGAACAGGATGAATACTCCCAAACAGATTCTGTAAAGCATACAAGAACCATGGAAGGAGATCTCAAACAACTGTGCAGTGTCTTCTTCTGTGCCTGAAATTTTCCTTCATCATGTGTCCCATCGGGCTGCTTCTGTTCTCAAGCAGGGTCTTGAGAGAACATTACATGGTATTGCAGTTAAATAATATATTGTGTCTCATACACAAAGGGCAGAAGAAGATCAATTGCATACAGCATTTAAGTTGTTCTTCCAAGCCAGGGACCAGGCTGATTCTTAGTGGAAGCAGATGGCACAGAATGAAGATATGCTTTACTCAGGAAGTTCCATAAATATCATGTTTTAAAATCCTTTAAAGAGATGGGATTTGCTCTGGGATTCAGACAAGCTTGTGTCCACCTGTGAGCTAGCTGTCTAAACTTGCTTGACCTCCATGGCTATCTGGTCTATATGGTCAGAAGTGCCAGGAGAGTGATTCAACTGACCAGCTTCTCCAATGGGAACTGAATTACCCTTGTGTTGCTGCCTTGAAATTGCTGAGTGTAATGGAAGCTCAGATACCTAATGCAGTGAGGATTTCTACATGTAGGTACTCAAACTGGTGTCTCTTAATCTTGAACCTCAGCCAAAGAGTCCTCTTGATATACATGATTTTTGAACAGTTGTTACCTGAAGTACTTCTGTAGCAGTGCATTTTAATCTATACAGTCTGATGTAAGTAGTAGACTAATGCAGGTTTTTACGTTTTATTTTATGATTGTACCAATGGCTACTTTTTACTCTTCAGTGCTCAGGAAAGAGTTTTCAGTAGTGGGTAGAATTCTATGCATGCTAAAATGTTCAATGATGAGAATTTCACTATTCCACTCTGCCCAGCAATTCTCCAAGAGGTGCTGATGCTCTGTGACAGTAATTGGGCAGATCTGAATTTTAGTACTGAGATATGGAATCACTGTCATTCTGTGTTCTTTGATCGTTAGGAAAACCTGAGCTCTATTGCCTTTGTTGTTTTAGTCAATAAAAAATATCAAATGTGTGGGATTGTGTTGGAAGGTTGCCGTTCCCTCAGATAAAATCTCAGCACTGTTTGTTTGATTTTATACATCTCAGAAGTTAAGCTATTATTATTATTATGTCAGTTATTAAAATTATTGTTATTTGCATCTGTTGCACTTTGCAAATTTTAGCAATGTTCCTGGGGGATTTTTTGTGTTGCATGCCTTAAAATGTGCAATTATGATTCTAAGCATCATAAGGATTTTCTCTGAGCTATGCCTTTCAACAAAGCATTCATTTTGTCTTTGAGAACTGCTTTTAGGAGCTCCCAATGATTACTGTAATTTCCTCTTCACTGCTCTTAATTCTTGGGAATATTTTAACCTCCATCCAAAAAAAAAGAGAAAAAAAGTGTGAAATTAACATATTTTTAAGGTGTTCCTAGGTTGTAATGATTTAATACAGGGTCTGAGGCCTGCCTGAGGTCTAGCAGAACATCTGATGGTCTGGTAGATTTTATCTTAGAAGAGCATTACATTCAGAAGGAACTCCTAGTAAGGTAACAGAGCTTCTAAAATTGAATTTTCAAGGGAAATATAATTTTTTAAAGCCTAACTTAATTTAAAATAATATATTTTCCAGAAAATAAAATTCAGAATCCTTCAGTTTCCCCAACACTTAAACATATAGTTACAAGTGAGAGTGCAAGTGACACAAAAACTTTACCAACTTCTGTACAACTGATGAAGAATATTCCTGAGTCTGGGCTTATTATAACCATGATCAAAACATGGTCTGTTCTGGAAGAGTGTTATATCTGGCAGGAGAAAGAGTGTTGGTTCAGACCATCTATCAGGTTGTGTTAATAGCAATTTTTTTTCTGAAAACTTCATTAAAATCCTATGCATAGCAAGGTTGCTCGAGTTTCGTCTTTCAAAAACATAGGAGTTATAGAGTATAAAAATATAAAACAAAATCGTGGAGTCTAGAGGGAAACCCACCCAATCCTATCTGAAATCTGTGCCATCATATACTTTAATGCCTCATAATATCACAAAATAATACTGTTTGAACCACAAGAGTATAGTTAGAAAGCTTTATTAAAATATACAACATATTAGTATAGTTTGGAATTTTTAAAACACCCTCTCTATAAATGTTTATACCAAACAAAATACCACTTATTACAAAATATATAGAAAGTATTTATCACCTTCTTTACATTTTCGTAGTAATATTTTTATTTCATTTTTTAATGGTGTTTCAAGATGGGAAATTAAAAATCACAAATGGTAAATGATATTCCCAAATGCCTCTATATAAGTAAAAAAATTCTTCTGGTTCAGCAAGTTGTAAGGAAAGATCACCTTCTCCTATTTCATGAGCTCTGGATCAAGTAAAAAATTCTATGAGTTTTCTGCAGGAAAGGTCTTAGGCCTATATGCAACTGTGAGTCACATATTTATACAAAATAGAACTGGCATTGGAGCTGTATATGTACGTCAATCTGTGCATGACTTTAAACTCAATGTGGTGTTAGCTAGTTGGGCTGTGAATGGACTCATGAGTTATGGTAATCTGAATGTCATCCTTTAGGGTGCAATTTAACTTAGTGTTTTCTTGGTTTTCTTAACTTGTAACTTTTGAGCAGTGAAGTGGTGAGATGGTGAAGGTTCTTGGAAGAATGAATCCCCTTTTTCCAGACATCACATCTTTTGCAGAGGCACAGACATGACAGGCAACACTAACCTTTTTCAGTATTTGTATAGTATTTCCAGTCCTTTTTTTTCGCTCAATGCATCAACTACTTTGCAAGCTTTATAAATCATGACATGCCTCCTTCCTTTTGAGGCTCCTTGAGATGCCTTTGCAATTTCCAAACTTCTAGTGAACAGAGGAGTAGAGCGGCTACTTAAGGGGAAGGTTTTGTTAAGTGGGACTGAAAGTCATCCCATCTAATTTTCATCAAAGCATGTTAAGCATTCAGTCTGAATTTTTGTCCAGACTTCCTCTCATGAGGATGGGGGGGTAAGTAGAAAAACTCCTCCCAAAGTGAGTAATTTTATCCTCTGAAGTTTTAAAGCAGACATGAAATGGATCATTTTCTATGTCTCTATTAAGGAGCCTAGATGGCGAGCTTAGACCACACATGAACTTTCAGCAAGATGAATGTAGTCTGGAAAAAGATGAGAAGGATAAATAAAGCAGAGCTCAACTCTGTAGAAGAGGATAATGAGTGGGCTTAGGTAGTCAATGAACTTTCCCTCCTTTATGGTATCAGGACACTTGAACCATAGAGAAAGCATATGGTTTTCTAATAAGGAGAAGACAAAGCAGAGAAATTGGGAATGTGGAGAAAAAAATTTACGAGTGTAGCATATGACAAAAAGAAAAGCTGAGGTTTTTACCTTGTCCACCAGATAAACTCTATGGGGTGTCAAAGGGGAGTTCTGTCTGCAGACAGGAAAGGGTAGAAGAAAAGAGATGATCTGATATATTTGGCAATATTTCCCCTGCTTGATGTCTGCAGAAGGGGAACCCCCAGAGAGCTTTAGTCAGCCTACCACGTGAACTTCAGGGAGGAAATGTTCTCCTTTTACATTGTCAAACATCCCTTGTGCACCAGTTACATTTTGAACACTCTGAACACTCTTTCTACCACAAAAAAGTCGCAGAAATTTTGCACTGTGTTAATTCAGATACTCTGCCCTAGTTTTGGACAAAATCCAGACAATCAAAGACCTTAGCTCTCAGTTTTGGATGTATTAGGATGCTTCTATGAATTTTAGAGTACAGAGGAGGTAAAAGTCAACCCTTGCACATTAGTCAAGGAAACCTTAACTCTGCTGTAATTTACTTCACTCTGTTAGTCAACATAAGATGCAGTGAGAATATATATAAAAAAGACTAGCTCCTAGAAGCTGATACTGTCTCACAGACTAACAGAGAATTAGGATGGTTGCATATTATCTCTGCTTTTCAGTCAAGGATGCTCAGAGAGGCAGCTCTTCAGGGAATTGAAGGTGACACAGGAAGCCAGCAGTAAAACTGTGTTGCTGACTTTTGGACTAATGCCCAAGCCATTTATTGCAATTTGCTTGGCTTAATTTGCTTGAGGCTTAAGTGAAGAAGTATCAAACCGGTTCTACTTCACATAGTTCTTTCATAAAGTGCTGACTGTAGCTATTTGTATGTAGAAGAGGATGCACACAACTCTAGTTGTTTAAGTCACAAAAGATTGAAAGAAAAAGAACCAGGAATCTCATCTGGCCTATGTTTAGCCAGGGTGGATACCTTTTCTAAGATATTCGTGACATCGATGCTCTTCTGTTTGAGTTCTCTGCCTAAGCAGCTGAGGCTTCATGTTGCTGTGGGAGGGAGAAACCACTTGGTGAGGCAGGGCGAGCAGAGCAGGAGCAAGTGTGCTGCCAGTGTCCTTGTGTTGCAAGGTGGGAGCGAGGGCAGGTGGAGGGGTCACAGCCTGCCCAGACCTGTCCCACAGCCTGGCAGCCCAGCCAGGGCAGCTCGGATCTGTCCCCACACACTGAAAACATGCCAGCCCCCAGGCCCCATTCCTGCCTCGCCCCTCTGCAGCCCGGAGGCTGAGCCACAGAGCTGTATAAGTGGGAGGTGTGGGAAGGTTTTTAAACTGTGAAAATTCAGGCTGACTCCTGAGGGTTTAGTGACGAACCAGGGGCACAAGCTACTGCGGGTGACAGCAGTTGGGAACTCCTGGTGGGTCAGATGCTCATAAGAGGACAGGAAAGCTGCTGCAATGGGGTCAGTGAAGATTTTCCCTGAAGAATTCCTTTGTTTCTTTTCTCCATGAAGAGAAAGAAAACAACAGAAAATTTTGAAAATATTTCACTCTATTCTCTTTTACTCTACTTTTTACTGCTTGGTGTTTGCTTCCCTGAGTCCTGTAATACTGTTGTTTCACCATCTCTGTTTTTGGGAAAGTACTGATCATCAGGGCTACAGAGAAAAATACTTTGAGAGGAACCACCTGCAAATTAGGCTCTTAATTGTTTTTCCAAAATCAAACGGACACAAACCCTGCAAGATTCCTGTCATAAGAAAAGCAAGAAAAGCCTCTCAGCAGTCTTCTCAGCCAACTCACCTTCAAGGCTCCCATTTTTCCGCTGTAAGATTCTTTCAAACCTTTTAGACAAAAGAAAAACAAAAAAAAACCCAGACAAAGTCTCCTAGTAGCAAAGAGTATCTGACTTAAGTACTGGAAGTAACAAAGTTACCTAACTAACTGTAACAAATGGATGGCAACGAGAGCACTGGCCTTTGTTTCACTGTCTCTTACATCTATTCATTGTTTGCATTGGCAAAATCATGCCTTTTATTGTCACTGTGAGTCCCGGTGGCTTTGCTGATGGAACCACTGGAAGGCTGTGGGCCCCTATTCAGTGTTTATCATCATTCCAGGGAATGAGTGAGTTGCAGAGTACTTACTTTGGGGTATTTTTTTTCTCTCTAGTACAGAAGCTGCTCATCTAGACAGCACTAACATTTTAGCTGATCCCTCGAGAGTCAGAAACATGCTGCTAAATGGTTCTAGTTGAAGACTCCCTGTTGTCTTTTGCAAATCCTTATTGCAGCCCTCAAAATAAGAGACACACTAGCCCAGTGTGCTGCTCTGCTAGCCGTGCTCACAGCTGCGGGCTCACGAAGCCTTGCAGAGCTCACCGCATGGCAGAAAAGGCAAAATCAAACTGAGCTGCAGCTCTTAGAAGTCTAATATGAACGTTTTATTTCCAACTATTTTGGGGATGCGGGAAAGGCTTAAAATTATATTTATGGTTATTCCAGATTTTGGTCTCATTTTACTTTAAAGATCCATTAAAAGTCAAATTAAGCAAGACTCCTGCTGTTAGCTCAGTCAGCTGTGAAGGGTTCTGTGAAACTGTTACACATCCTCTGAAAGTTACTGAGTAAGAGGAAAAAAATACGTGGTAAGGCTTCCCTTTTCATATAGAAGGATTTGTACAACAAGGATTTTCATTTGTTTAAGATTTTAATTACTTAAATATTTTCAGAGAAGAAAGCATACATGATTCTTAATTTCTTCCTAAATTGGGAAACTGTGATATCTTAAGCAGAGAATTAAATCATTGTGTTCTTCTTGAGGATCTGTGTCTTCCTAATCTGCCAGATAAAATGAACTCTAGAGTGAAAGTCACTAATCATGATATCTTAATAATACGCACTTCAAAGGAAGTATCTACCCTTTAAGATCACGAATATCCGATCAATGAAAGACAACTGTACTGTGACTGGCTGGGGACATCTAGTGGAGAAAAAGTAAAATACTAAAAATGCCAGGAACTAAAAACGCTGTTGCCCTAAAATCAAAATCAGGACTTACTGAACAGAAACTCGCTCTCTTTAAACTCTAAATTAAATGTTTCTGGACAAAATAAAATTGCTTTCTATTTGTAGAAGATTCAATAGTGTCTTCGCAGTTGTCTTTAAATAATACATTACAATTAATTTAATTTCATTATGGATGTGGGAGTTTATTGGCCTGTCTACGATTATAGACAGGCCAAACAATATTTAATAAACACAATAACCATCTTCCCATGTATCTCACTACACTTATATACTCAATTCACTTAGAAAGAAACATGCACAGGTATGTACAGGTAGGCTTGTAATATGCTAAATCACTTCTTACAGAAGCAGTCTGAGACTGTTTTCAGGAGACAAAGCCAAGGAAACCACCTAGTTCCAAAGTTTCAGACTAGAACACATGGGAGGTCAGGTGTTATGGTATAATCTTAGAATTCTGGAATAGTTTGGGTTGCAAGGGACCTTTAATGATCAGATAGTTCCAACTCCTTTGCCATGTAGAAAATCATAATATGGGATGCAGCTAAATTGAGCTATACCAAGGATCTTCAGACAAGTACTACACCACTTATATGTGTTGATTTACATTTTTGTTGTTGAAAGGGTTTTATTTTTGGACAATAAGAGCAGTGGTTTCAGACAGGGACACTTAGCAATGCCTCTGTAAAGAAGCAGGGAAACACAGCTTGTGTAACAACCACCTCAAGGAAGAACTGGGCTACTCTGGGTCTGAGATTTTAGAGAATCAGGAAACAGCAGCTCCTCAGAGGTAACATTCAAGCTATTCTGCTCAGTCTATACTATATTGTTATTGCTCTCAGTGCTTCGAAAGATTTTTGGACAAAGGGAAAGGTGCCACAGATTTTTAGTTTAGCACTGGGTTTCTGAGGTCATTCTTCAGAACATCAAAAGTCAAATAAATGTACATGAACCCTGAGCCTCACCCACTGTGAGTTATTCAAAAAAGCAATCTTCAAAGAACGCAGGTAGATTGAGGGAGTCCATAAGCAGGAGCAGGCAGATAGATTGAGGTTATCCATAAGCAGGAGTAAAATTTATTCCTTAGAATTGTAGAAGAGTGTCCTTCCTCTCTCCAGATAAATCTCATGATAATCCTCTCTCCCACAAATTGGGTTACACTAGCCAGGTTCTCAACAGTCCTGACTACTGTTTTCCAGAGACTACTGAGAAATATGTGTGGTCAGGCACCATTGTTATGGAGTTCTACTGTAAGATCAGCAAAAGAAGAGAGTCTTTGTGTATTGGAATCTATGGGATTGTGAAAAACTGTTCCTTTATCTGCTATTTGTTTACAGTAATTGTCCTCTGAAATCTTCCCTTCTGCATCCTTCATTTAATAGGCCCCAGGTAAAGTAAAAGCCTCTTTGGAGGAAGAATCAGTAGTGAAGGTCTAACAGTTATATAAATTAGATTTCAAGCCTAAGAGGAATGTAAGATTTGCCAAGATTCTGCATCATATAGCTAAATCATACAATACTGAATTCCAGCTCTTACTCCAGTGAGAACCAGCCCATTGGCATCACTAAGTAGCTAAATACTATGATTTGGGGATTTTTTTCAGATGTTTCACACTGAGAGAGTTTGATTTATAGCTCTCGTGAAAGTACATTTGAACCGGAAATAGTTTGGGCATGTATGTGAGTGGATTAGAAAAGAACAAATTCATCCTCTGTTAGATAAAATCACACCAGAGATTTTTTCCTGGCTGTAGGCAGAGTCCTTCTTGGATCAGTTGACCTCTTTAATAGAAGAGTCCGTTCTTCCATTAAATCAAAAGGAACAGAAGTCAGTCCTGTAAGCAGGTGGTTGTCTCTGGGTGATGTTCAAGGTCAGGCTTTCTAACTCTTGTCTGAGTTACTGGGGAAACTGCCCATGAAATTGGAGATATTGTGATGGTAGAGGCTAAACAAGCTGTTCACTCCCCTGCTAGTGTTACGAGGACTCAAGACTAATGCGTGTTTGTGAAAACAGAAAGGTTTAAATTCTCACTCTCAGACTGATGAGATTTTAGACAAACTGCACAGTGCATTCTTCCTTATGGAAGAAAGTTAATTAAGTGCTACTGCCTTCTAGACTCAGTTTCAACACTGGGTGAACCAGCTCATTGTGGAGAATGAAGGTATTTGCCCAATGACACATCAACAGCACCTTATATGTATTGAGTAAAAGAAAAATATATTCCCTGGGGTAAGGGTGGCTTGGATCACATTCAAGATCAGATGCTGATTGCAAAAACTGGAAAATATAAAGTGAGTTTTTTAGGACTGGTTTATCAAAGTGGCATACAAAGATATAAAGCCACGTGTGGGATATATGGGATTTACTGAGGTGAGGTGCTTATCCCAGGGGTACGCCTGTCCCCTTTTAAAACACCAGAATTATATGGGAGATCTGTGCCCTTTTTAAAAATGGCTGGCTTAGGCAATAAAAAAGACAAATTTTCTGAACTTGTAAAAGTTCAGAAAACTTGTGAAAAGTTTTTACATGACAATTAGAGTAGAAGAACATAAAAATCCAGGTCTTCTAGTTGACTAAACTTCCAGACCTTTCTCAGTCACA
This sequence comes from Rhabdornis inornatus, assembly GCA_013397075.1. Taxonomy (NCBI): domain Eukaryota; kingdom Metazoa; phylum Chordata; class Aves; order Passeriformes; family Rhabdornithidae; genus Rhabdornis; species Rhabdornis inornatus. The sequence goes on from VWZS01004365.1 coordinate 230,291, forward strand.
GATTTGTTAAAGTACTGTGCTGTGGCAGAGGGCTGCAAAGCAAGGGACATTATCAATTGTGTACTTGGAAAAATGAGAAAAATCTTGCTTGATAAGAAAGTTACTTGCAACTCTTGAAAAAGAGGGCCTTGCATTTTTAAATTCTTTAAATATGGAAATCCTGACAGTATTTTTGTTTAGTCACTATTTTTTTTTACCCTGTTTTGTTTAAAACACTCACTTCTAGTATTTTAGCTACTTGATTTGAAAAATCTGACCATCGTTACTACCAATTTCTTCATGTTCCTCATGTCATAGATTGTTTTTGGAGAGATGCTGAATAGATTTTTTCAAGAACAAGTGAAACAGCAGTCTATTGAAAGAAACACCTCTAATGGAATGTTTCCAAGCAGCCTGTTCAAATACTTAACCATCTTAAATTTAAAATGTTCTTTTTGATAGCAAATCTTAATCCCGTTAGCTTTTATCAAATCTGCAGAGGGCATAAAGGACAGCAGGTTTCATACTGTCTCTAAAGCCCTTTCATATATTGAAAGAATATTCCCATTTCCTCAATTTTTTTTTTAATAAAACAGAATATTTCTTGTAACAGATCTTGGAGGTAATATTTTCTATATCTTAAGTTATTGCCTATTGGGCTGTTTCTCAAAGCAGAAATAATCTCTGTATTACATTACAGCACCCAAAAATGAACACTCCACTCTAGGTGACGTCTCCTACACTAAACAATTCTCGTGTCTTGTGTGGTGCTCCTCAAAGTATGTCCTTGAATGTCTTTTTACAGTGGTATCACATTCTTGGCTTAAATAAAATGTCTGATTCACTGAAAGCCTAAAGCCTTTTTTCAGTATGGCTGAATAGTCAACTATTTCCCTACTGTATTTATCACTTGAATATTCCTTACTTAGTACTTTACTTAGCCTATACTTTACCATTTACCATATTGATTTCAAGATGTGCCTTTTTTTAATTAATATTACTAAAAAAAATTAAACCAGTACTGCAGAACATTTATAACCTGTTCTAGTCTGAACAACTCTGCAAATGTGACAAGTGTGTTCTCTAGTCAGTCATGCAAGACTGAGGAAATTACTGAATTACTGGATGTCTGCAGCTTGTCATTTGATTTCTTCTCACAACTGGGCAGATAAATTTTAATAGATACCTTGTGAGTGCATTTTCCTGGGTAGTTATACACTTATTTACCAAAATTTATCTCTTTGTACTCTGTATTTCTGTATTTTGTGAGCAAGAATAATATTTAAAACAATGCCAATAACATTACTAAGTGTACTGTCTACCAATGTCTGATCAAATCTCACCCTTTGTGAGTGCTGAAGCAAAGATTATACTATCTTTTTAGCCTTTGCAATCTGCTCTTCTCTTTCTTTCCTTGTTAAGTACTAGGCATTCTTTTTCTTGCTGTCCTCCCATTCCTAAATTGCTTTTCTTCTTACATTTTATGTTTCTTGTTAGATGAAATTCATATTCATTTTGGTCTATACTATGTGTTATTCCTTCATAGTCTTGCATCTATGCTTCTAGGCCCTTGTTCCTACTTGTGTATTTCTTATCATAATTTTATTTATATTTAGATTTTTCTGCTTTCCTTTTTCTTTTCTTGTCACTTAAAGAGGTTCTGATGGAGCCATATTGGTCTCTTATTGTGCTCCATGTTGCTTGTACTTCATGAGAGTCTACCATTGTATCTTTAATGTAGTCTCTTTCTGTAACTGAACTCTTGCAGTCTTTCTTTTTCTCCCTTAGAATACCTTCCCAAGAGACCCCACCTTCCAGTTCCCTCAATCTGATGAATTCTTCTTTTTTTGGACTCCATTGTCCTTATTCAGCTGCTCTGATTCCTCTCTTTTTTAGATTTGTCTTGTAATCACTTTAACCAAGATTACTTTCTACCTCAAACTTTTCAACCAGATCCTCCCTATTAGTCAGAATCAGTTGTAAAACAGCTGCAAACTTCTTAGTACCTTCTTCCATCTTCCTAAAAGAAAGTTGTTCTCAATATATTCTGAAAGCCTGCTAGACTTTCTTCATCCTGACATTATTTTGCAGCACTTTTTGGTGCATGATTCAAGTCTCTCATAACAAGCAAGAGGTCACCCTTTGGATGCTTGTATTATTTGCAAAGAAAAAAAAGAAGCCTACCCTAAAATGTACCAAGCCCCACTCTTCTATATCCTTCTGATTAGGTTATTTCTAGCATATCCCTATTATGACATTGCCTTTATTTTTTTTTTTCATTTTAACCTTTCTCCTTGAGATGTTCAATGCACCTCTCACTTCTTCTGGCAGATAAGCAAGGATTTACGTTTCTGATGTACAGTGTGGCATCTACTTCATTCTTCCTAGAGCCTGTCCTGCATAAACGAAGTGTTGTACTCCTTTATTCCAGCAGTGAGAGGAAACAGCATGGAAATACAACCATTGCACAGCAGTCACAGGCAGCTGCTTAGTCCAACTGGGACTGTTTCTGTGCCATGTTTAATAGCTACCTCAGTAAATCTAGTAGTTCTAGGGAAAAAGAAGATTTCAGAAACTTCCACAGTTTTGTCATGCACTTAACTGTGGTTTTTCATCAGAAGGAAAGGTTTCAACAATGCTTGAGACTTAACAAAATTGGAAAATTAGTTTATGGAACAAAAAGCCCCTTTAATTATTTACACCATACACAATTGTGGTGAATATTCCATCCTTAAACCTAGACGTAGCTGCTCTGGATCTGGTCAGAAGATCTTATAATAAACAGGGATTGTATTATAAACACCAGATTTTAGGTGAGGAAGGCATGGGAATTTTCCAGCAGAGCGGGATTGATGTTATCATTTAAAAATTCTAGCTTATTCCTGCTGCTGTAGGCTCTCTTTAGCTGTGAGCAAATTTATTCCCAAAGCTACAGAAATCTTCATAAAACTGGTGCATCTTTCTAACCCCGTAGGTGTTATTTGGATTGCTATGAACAAGCCACACCAATCCTGACATCATCCTTCCCAACACTGGAAGGGTATTTTATAATTTCATGATGGAAAATACAGCCACTCCCTGTCTGGTATATAGTTTTAATCCAAACAACAGGGCATGACAGCTAGAGAGCTTCCCTGGGATTATTGCATGATTATGGATACAAATTCAGAGCATTTATCCCTTTGTCAGAAGTTGAATGGTGTCTCTGATTCACTAGCTCTGAAAAAACACAGAATCACTGAATGGTTAATTTGAAGGACCTCTGGCAATCACCTAGTCCACCTTCCCTGCTCAGAACAAGGTGAGCTACAGCACACTGCCCATGGATGTGTGCAGTTTACTTTTTAATATCTCCAAGGCTGGAGTCTCCATGACTCCACAACTTCCTCAGGCAATATGCTCCAGTGTTTGAACAGTAAAAAACCCTTTTTCTTACATTTAATTGGGATTTCTTAAATTTCACTTTCTGCCCACTGTCTCTTGGGCCTGTCCCTGGGTACTACTGAGAAGTCTGGCTCTGTGTTTTTACGCCCTGCCATCAGGGATTTAGGCTTCTCTAGGCTGACTAGTCCCAGCCCTTTCAGCCTCTTCACCTGTCTCATCATCTTCATGGTCTTCTGCATTCAGTAAACCTCTATATGTCTATTTTACCCAGTCTCTTCCTTCTTGCCCATATTTGAGTTTAACATTTACTTTCTTTTAGGAAAGAATCAAGAGAAACTTCACAAATGATATGCTTCTAAGTCACTTGCGCCGATGTGTTTTAAATGTCCCCTAGTCTGATCCTTCTTCAACAAGGGCAAGTCTTGTTGCTTCAGAAAAATGCCACAAGAGTTGCCTGAGTGTGATGGGGGACCAGTCTAATGGTATACAGCCCCTTTTGAGTTAGAGATGTGTTCACAAAACAGACTTTTTTTGGCTAGAATTCACTGTAATGTACGCCATATTATTTATTTCAGCCTTAATTTTAAAACCCAAACAGAAATATTCCTTGATAAAATTCAGTCCAATGACATTTCTTTTATGAAAAACATAAGCTTATTCAAAGTAAAATGAATAAATTATGTCCTCTAACAAAAGATTATTCACATAAAAGTAGGAGGAGTCATATTATAATATGAAATTATCTCCTGAGGAACATGCTAGAAGAACCTTAAGTTCATTGAATAGTAATGTTCAAAACATTATTCTTTCAGTAGAAATACTGCACAACATGTATCAGCAAGAACGTGCTTGATGACAATTCACTGATCCATAGATGCTCACAGAAAAACATATGACTAAGCAGGGAAATTGTGAATATAACCCTGCCTACTTACTCGGACTTCTGAAAAATTTAATTGTTATTTGCATGTCTGTTCCTCCTATAATGCAATCCTGTAAACTTAAGATTATTTGGATTTGAAAAATTTACACCCAAGGTAATGCAAAAGTTGGCTGAGCACTGCTTTTGTTTATTTGTTTTGTTAATGTGCCCTTTTGCGAAGAAAAAAGGCAGCCCAAGAAATCAAAACAAAATTCCAAAAATAATCTTTTAGATAAGAACATTATCTCATAGGACCTGGAATTTCCTTGCTTTGTAGAATACACAGCAGCAACCAGGAATGGTTACCTGGCTGTGGCTTCATTTTCTCCAGATAATGGAATAGTTCATACTTCAGGAAAATATCCAGTACAATATTCAATAAATGAGTGAAATACATGCTCATCCTCAGTTTTCCCACATGCTTTTCCAGGTGAATAGCCATGTCTAGGAGCTATGGATACAGGGAATGCTGCTTTGGTGTTATTAAAGTCCTTGCCATCATTCCCAGAGCCCGTGACTACCCTTAGTAGTTTGGACCACAAAGTTCTGGAATCAGATAGTCAGGATGGGAGTGCAAGAATGGTGATTTGTGGTGGACTTTCCTCAAGAGGGGTGGATATCTTTCCAGATGACAGTTTGCAGTGTCAGGTGGCAGCATGATGACAGTCCCTGTGCACAGGGGGTCTGCTCAGGCATGGGGTGGACATGTGCCCACACAGGACACAGGAGTGCAGGGGAAAGATCTGGGCAAGGAATTTCCCATTTTTCATCTACACCTGGGCTCATGAGTGAGAACACTGTGCTTTTCTCCCTTTAAAAGGCAATATTTCATACTTTCTTTCCAAGTGGTTCCTGTCCTCTCTCCTTACTAAAAAACCTGAGAGGCTAAAAGCCTGTCTTCATTACTTGAGCCAAAATCAATGGGAGTAGAATGAGTTTAGATGGGTTTGGATTTACAAAAAGCATACTTTGTACACCAAGTATACATTACTGATTAAAATGTACTGATTGAAAAGGAAATACAAGTAATAATGCCATAAGCTTTTATTCAGTAGCTGTCTGAGAAAACAACACTTGGTTGTAATGCAATATGCCAGCACATGCAGCCTTTTTTCCAGGTATGTGTTAAAAACTATTGCCCTTAGACACTCTAACAATTTGCATATACAGAATCCACTATGTAGAGCAAAAAATGACTTGCATAATGAATTGCACATGCACAAAAAAGAAGGTGTGCAAAATAAACACATCGTCTAGCTGAATACTAATTACCTATATGCAAAATCTGGAGACACTCAGTATGCAGAACCAATCAGTTATCACAGCGAACACCTATAACTAATTTCCTCCAGGAAAAAAAATTTCCATTAGTTTCAGTGAATTTATACCCATTATAGAAAGGTTGTAGCTAAATAAATATTATTTTAGTTTAATTGGATTAAAAATTAGAAATGCAAATTCTGGTGCACCATGTCTCTGAGTCCTTGTCTCCCTTTTTATGGTAATACCCTTCTAATGGTTTAAGCCTACGAAGAAAAAACACTGAAGATTTTAACTAGCAGCTTTGCAGGGGGGCAGAAAGGAGCAAAGAAGATTTAGTGGTGAAAAGAGCAAATAAATAGGTGCTCCAAGATTAAAAAGAGGGTAGAAGTGCATGCTGAGCTGTTGAAAGACCTCTCTGTGTTTAAAGAAAAATATTGTTTGGTTCTTTCACCAGTGCATGATCAAAATAAGAGGTACAAATTAGTTCATGGCTGCTGAAGCTACAAAACATCATGCAGAGAGCTGTCTTTGGGAACGTTTTAATGAGGAGAAGAGGTCATCAGACTGTGACATTGCTTTTCAGAATTCTTCAAGAACAACACAGACTTCCTGTTCCAAATGTGGTAAAGAATAAAACAACCTTAGTAGTAATCGTACAACTTTTGAACCGTGTTCCTTGGAAATACTGTACCGTGCTCATTTTGTAGCTTTAGTTAGCTATCTCAAAGGAACTCTTCCATATTTTCCATGTGCTCTTATTTCAAAAGTACAGTGAAATGATAGAGCTTCAACAAGGATTATATTTATAAAATAAAGTTTTATTCAGTCTTCTAAAGAGATTTTAATGTTTTCATTGCTCTAGGTGAAATGGTACACTGTGGCTCTGTTCATTAACATTTAGCATCAGTGCAAGAATCAAGGATTACCACATACAGTTTGAAAGGACATCCAAAATGACTTTGAAATTAAATTCACTACAATCTTAGTTTGCAGCATTTTAAACATGATTTTAAAATGTATAAGATAAGTTAATGGCATTCCAGGTCAAATATTCCCAGGCCAATAACAAGTTCCACATAGAATGTCATTATTTAAATTTCTGGCATACTGTATATGCTGACTGGGATTGAAGAAGTCCACTGTAAATTTAATAAATAAAATGTGTACTTCCATTCATTTATTGTAAAAGAAGCTTCCTTAAGGATTTTTAAAGAGACTATTAGCAAAGAGAAGATGCTGGTAAATCAAATAATTATTCTAAGTTATGGGTATCTCACAACTGGAATGGCATCAGGATTGCCAATAATTATTGAAAAAAGGAAATAACTAGAAATTGACAAGAGATTTTTACTCCTGATAAACAATTGCTCCTGTGAAAAAAATAGATATTAAAATCATGATTTCTAACCCTCCTTTTCAAAAGTTTCTAACAGTAAGAAAAAATACAAATGTATGTAAAATAATGTTCATGAATTGGCTACTATAGTTAATAATTTGGCTAAAAATTGACTTATCTATTCATTAAAACAGAAAAAGCTATATGACAGACCTTTCAATTTTTAGAATGATTGAAATAAAATTTAATTTGAAAAAGTGTCAGCAACAATGATATAAAACTGGTGTAGATGGTATTGCATATAGCATAAAAATTTTATTTTCATCCTTTTGTTGCATGTCCTTCTAAATTATAGTCACTATGGCAAGACAGTTAAGGATAACATAAACCATAATGAACAACACCTGTCTTTTATTTTTCCACTAAATGAAGGGGTAAAACAAATTTGGTAGCTGTCTTCTGTAGGCAGAAAGAAAATTTCTGTCCTAGCAGTTTCTCTCAGTTTTTTCCAGAGCATGAGAAGTATTTTTCCACCACAAGAAGTACGTCATTCTAACCTGAAGATTTAAAGTCTAAAAAACCCCATATATCTATTTGTTAACACAGGTGTGCTCTCATTCAAAAATACATTTTAGTAATAAATATTTATTTTTATGCCAATAATCTTACAGCTTCAAATATTAATTATTGCCTGCTCATTGCACTCTGCAACATTCTCACATGAATCAGTTTACTTAAGCATTGATTTTATACTCTGCAGTATTGTTTTCTTGTCTTATATGTGAGGTACTAAATAGGCAATTGGAAATATTTTAGTTGTCTGTTCCATATCTAAAAAAATCCTGATGCAAATTTTTCCCACAAAGGCTAACAAGTTTGTTGGTTTTCAGTTTAAACCTTTAATCCTGTTTGAATGGATTGATGTCTTTTTCCTTGATTTACCAGATTCTTCTGTCAGTGATTAGGGCCTGGGAGTTTGGGCTAATCTGAGATTTCTTCTCTTTTTGTATGGTCATTCTAGTGCCCATTATTCTTGTCTTTTTTTTTCCCTTTCCAAGAATACCGCTGTATTCTATTCAATAACCATTGCTCATTGAAAGAAGATGTCTTAGATAGCCAATTAGCTGTTATGCATAGAGATTTTAACCAGCATGGTAGCAGTATTTGTTACAGGACTGTAAGCAGAGCATTGAAAAATAAATGTTTAAAAAGAGAGGGGAGGAAAAAGAGATTCTGAATTTCTGAATTTTACTTTCAATTATCCCAAACTACATCTAGAGCAGTAATGACAATGTAAGTTTTACAAATCAACATGATAGGAGAAAAGACTCTTTGATTCTGTGAATAAACTGTGATGTAGAAATCCTGCAGCAGTTTGACTAGTAAGTATGCTTTTATAATTAGAGTATCAATGATTCTCTGACTAAAGAAAAGTGTTGTAGAGTTCTTTGATAGAAAATGTGGGCAGCTCTTGGAAACTTTCATATAACTGTCTTAAAACAAGACCACTGAATATTCCTAAACTGAATGCCATTAAATCCTATTATTAACTTCATTGACTGCAACAGATATCTAACTTCTTCTTGTGACATAAAGATGTAGGTTTTGAAAAAGACCCCCACATTTAGAAAGAGTTATAAAGGGGTGTAATCTAGGAAAAAATATATCTGTTACATATCTGTACATATTTTTTTTCTATAATCAGAGCTTGAACTACCAATCTTCTGTTAAAATGGTTTCTCAGTAAAGAAAACAAGAAAAATAAACAACAAACAAAACACGCATCATACAAAACAAGTATTTTAAATTTTTTTTGTTTACATAAAGTGATGTTCTTCACTAAATGGCAAATATCTATCTTCAAAATTGAATGATCCATAAACTAAAATATCTGTAAGATTATAGAAACATCATGGTATATGTGTATAACATTATGTGACATTAGTTGAGTATTTATTTGTAGTTCTACTAGTGACTATTAATAAGTTTATGGTTTCATATATTGGCATATATTTTATCTTTTTAATCAAAATTTATGAACTGTAGTTTGATTTGAGCATCTTCAAAAATACTTGATTTGCTTATGCAAACATATTGTTTAAAAGTTTTAGTAATATATTTTAAAATTCATATATTTATATAACTCTTCTGAATATCTATCAAACATTAATTGTACAGAAATAGAATTGATTGTTGTATCAAAATTATTTTAGTGACTTTATTTCATATATTTTTGGTTCTCAGTATGAACTTTTTTTTTAGTAAACAAATGTCTGCAATGTTTTTGAAGCAGATTTATGTGTTATTTTGGGCAAGGTATTACAGCAGATCTTGAAAAAGAGAGGTCAATCCCTATAAAAGAGAAAAGGTTTCTCAGGACTTTTCTATTCTAGATCATGGTGTTTTAACATAGAGTTTTCTACTAAGAAGCTACTCTAAATGTCTACTGTCTGAAATGTCTGTTGGTACTGAAGTAGCTGCATCCACATTTTAATATTGCTGGGTTAAATACAGTACATCTTGATGGATTTTTCCTTGAAATGTTAACTTGGTGAGAACAGTGCATTCCCGTGAGCTACACCTGATGGGTCCTTGGCAAGAAGATGTATGTATCTATGCATCATTGTGCACTGCATTATTATGCCGTGCATGCTTTATGATCTTGTCAGGATCTAAGAAGGTTATTTAATGAGTGCGAGACACACAGATGGACCATTTAGGTGCTGTATACCACTGTGGAAATATTTAAATAAAATGGTTAGCTGGTTAATAAAGTACCACTGATGCCACAGGGAGCTGTGAGACATTTTTGCTGAGTTACTATTTGAATGAAAAAAACCCCTAACATTGGGTTTCCTTGCAATCACCACACATTCCACGGTACTTTTAGCAGGATGAGGAATGCTGAACTATACCCTAACTGAATTCCAGATGGATTTTTTAGGTTCAACACATATGGGGTTCTCACTACATAACCTATTGCACAGTTCTGCTTTTATCTTTTAAAAAGCTGTCATGTGTCACAGGTTGCAACCTTCTGTAGTGGTTGGTTCTGCCATGTCTGAAGGAAGTTGCCAAGGTCATTACAGGGAATCACTTCCATGGCTCGTGCATGTTTCCTTAACTAAAAACCAAACGATGTTAAACCACAACACCTTCTTAGAAGGAAATTCTTTGTACTTAAATGTGAGAGTCCATTTATAGATATGCTTACATGAAAAATGCATTAGTAATGGGTACCTTGAGACAGGTGAACAGGGAGGATCCTAAATCATAGTAGCAGCTGTAATTAATATAGAATAATTCTCAAGAACTCAGTAACAGATATTTCTTCCAGCAATGTGCATATATATACATATATATATATATACACACACATATATGTATTTATTTTCTTTTTTTTTAAACCCAGATGTTCATTTGTATGACAACAGTGTATATGTAACCAATCACTTCATTAGGTCCAAGGTTTCTAGAGTGTTGGAACTGTGCTCCAAGGCAGGAGCACTGATCTCTGGTTTGCCAGCAGAGAATGGTTGGGATGGCATTTAGTCTTCCCTTGAGAGTAATTCTTCTTGTCCTCAGGGCTCTCTGTGCATTCCTTCCATGCAGCCCTGCAGGTTCATGCTCAAAGCCTGAAAGGTGAAAGAGAAGAGGAGAAAATCTTTCAGAAATTTCACAGAAGCAACCTAATAGACAGTCACAGTATAGTCAGGCAAGGGCAGCACATTGCTTGAAGGAGCCCTGATATGTGAAGGTAAATGGCCTTATCATTAAGATCCAGTAATTTAGGAGGCCAAACTTCCATTTTGTGGCAGTCATGAGAAAAGAAACTGTATCCCAGAAGAAGAACAAGAAGGGAACTATCTGAGTAAAAAGTATTGGCCTGTTTTCCCTGCAAATCCTGCACAGAAAAATATTCTTCAGGGAGAATAAGTGAGAAGAGAAAGACACAGAGGGAAGGCAAATGGTGAGACAAAAAGAATGCACAAGCTTCTCATAACTGAAGCTATTAGCCAGATGCTGCCAATTTCATACTCAAACTGGTAGCTTAAATGTAGTAACTATGCACCTGTGGTGGCATTTATTAAAGCTTAATCAAGGAGATTTAAAATCCTAATCTTAGGACTCAGGACTCATTTAAATATTATAAATATGGGTAGGCAGAAGCTTTGTTCTTTTTCTCCAGCACTCTGGGTTTCGCTGCATGACTGCTCCTGAGTTGAGAGAAGTTCTGCCTGGTACCATGCACATATCATATCAAGCACTCAGTATGAGAACTCAGGTGACAGTCACTTATATTTCTTTGTAATCTACTGCAAGATATTTTTCCTACTTATACTAGAAAAAAGGTTCCAGACACTTTTCTCTTTCTCCCAGACTTGGAGACACATATTCTAATTTTAAAACTGGGACGTGTGCCTTGCATGTAAACCCTTGTTTTGAGTACAAGTGATAAAATACCATGTGTGGAGTCCATAATCCCCGAGTCCTTTCAGTTCCACAGAGATAGGTGTTTCTGTTCATATTCCATGAGTCTTCTAGAACTGAAAAGGCAAAAATAAAGCCTGTGAAACAGGAAGGCAAAACTATCAGGTTTTTCTCCTTCTAAAGCAGCTTTCTGTAGTTACAAAATGGTAGTTTATAATCTTGGCCAGGTTAAAGTTTGATGGTTTTTGAGGATATTATAACTATCTAGTGAGAAAGCTGCACAATTGCATATATAATTTTTACAACATCATAGACTGAAAGAGAATTATGAGAGATCAATTGTCCTGAGAAGTGTGCTCTGAATGTAGGAAGTATATATCAGCATTGACTTAATAACACAACTCAGCACTGAGACTATCCATCCATGCTCCTCACCATACCAGCACCTACTATGAGGAGCAAGCAAGCAAGCAAGGCATAACTATATATTTTTTAGTACAGGACACCCTTAAAGAGGGATGCTCAAAGACTGAAGTTATTGCATCAGAGTGAAAATTATCCTGAAACCTACAGGAGAGAATACTTAGGGTGCATTAAAAGATTTTTTAAGATATCTGTGTATTTGGCTGAACCTAACAGAAGTGCCTGTTGTTTAGACTGTCTAAACTTGTTACCCATATGATTGTTTCTGATCTATTGACTGTTTTAGTTGAAATGTTCTCATTGCTGGACACAGCCCCGGGCAAATTTTTTTGTGAGTGCTTCTGTGCTGAAAGCATCTTCAAGAGCAAGGTTTTGGAGAAAATACACTAGTCCAACATTAAAACCTCTTACAGTTTTCTATTGAAAAAACAATTGTGCTACTATGAGGTAAAAATGGTACTTTACCTTTGCCCAGCAGACTACTGAGGATCAGAAAAGTTTTATGAATGTAGAACATAACAATGATGATGATGATGGTGATGATGATGATGATGATGATAGACATCATCATCAGATGGTTCAATAGTTGTAGATTCAATAGTTGTAGATTATGTATAATTTTTTTGGATTAATTAAACTATAGCAAAAAATCTCTTCTACTACTTTGAGCATTGTGGCGGCATATATTCGCAGAGATTGAGAAAAAAATTTTGCACAGCTGATCTTTTGCCTGCTGAAGGCCACAAAATAAAGATCAAAGAGATGCTTCATCTTCATTTCCAGGACTCCCCTTGGTACAAGGACAGGGAGCTGGAGAAGAACACAAAAGCAGGAAAATCTCCTATTGTAAAGTTGACAAATATCAGGAACTTAAAACTGGCCAGCAGGTATTAACAGTCTCTGTGAATACTTGTGTGTTCAGGCTGTCTGTGGAGGAATTTTTGTGCTCTTCATCTGATTTAATATGTAGCAACTGTGCTTGTGGTAACAGGTCTGCTGCACACATCGTTACACACTTCTCAGAGAAAATGTAAAACTGACAGGATTATGCCTTGCTCTCAGTTTGTGTGGGTGGCTGCTGCAAGGCTAGCCCAAGGTCTAAAGCACGAGGACCTGGTATTTTTTCCTATTGAAAGGTCACACAATGTATTAGAGTGCAAGCCTCTTTGAGGTATCCTGACATAACTATTTGTGTCATAGGCGGCTTTTTTTTTTTTCGCTGTATATTCCCATTTACTGAAAGTGTTACTTTCTTTTCACTTCCTCCCTCAATACTTAGCTTAAAAAGTTTAATACTTAGAGGAAAAATACAACCAGATGTATTCTTCTGATATGCAGACAGAAACAAGTAGTGTGATTGCATATACAACAAAGATATTTTTGTTAGTATTAGGTGCTTTTTTCCTTAATGTCTCACTCCCTCAATTTTTATGAATACAGTAGTATCTCATACATTCTGTCTTTCAAAAATAAAAGCTTTTGGCTCTTCTGATACTGACAAAAACCTGAATAGTTAAGAAGCTTAAACCCATACAATAATTTTTAAAAATTTATTTCATGAAATAGCATGCTTTTTGTACATTATTGAACTCAATGGGTTCATAGCACTGTTTTAGATATACTTTGCATAAGGAGGGATTGTCAAATTTATCTGACCTGAATTTGCATTCTGTACAGGACAGAATGTATTTTCATTAGAGGGTCCATGGAAATTGAATTTGTTCTTTGTTCATCTGAAAGACAAATATTCTATCAAAGGTCATGGAGAACACATTGCATTGCATTGCCTAGGAGGTACTAAAGCTCTTACTGAAGGGACACCAATGGACTGCAGAAGGCCCAGTTTGGGTGAGGAAGCAGCCTGAGGTGGGTGGTGAAGTTTCTGGGTGGAAGTGGAAAGGACTGTACCATAGTTGTGCCTTTTGACTGTGACGAGATGCCTCTGTGCTTGTGTCACTGTGCTTTCAGTACACCTAGTTTTGATCAGGATGCCTGCAGACCGTCAGCAAAGTGGTGTACCTTGTGAGGTGAGCCCTGGGAATGAAGATGGAGAGGGCTGTCCCAGCTGTAAGGAGTCTCCCTCAGCATCTCTATTCCATATATGGTCCCAGGTGTTTAATGTAAACTAATCCTGCTGCTTCACGGAGACGGAAACTTCACAATGTGGTGGCACAAATGCAGTGTGACAAAGAGAGGTTACTTCTTCCATCTGTTTGAGGTGGACAGGATTCTTGTGTCTTAACAGTATGAAGTGTACCTGTCAAAGGACTTTGTGTTTGTTTCATTATTATTGGTGGTGAAAAGTATTAATTTTTTTTTAATGGAGTTTCACAGTGCTTCAGGCATGTATCCTTATAGCCTGTATTATAAATGTTCATGATTTTACCTTTTCAAACACCATTAGTTGTATTGAGTAGTGGGTCATATAAGTGGAAAAAAGCAACCCCACCTAAATTGCAAGGTTACCTTGTTCATCTTGACTCCAGATTACTGACGAAATTTATTTCCCTCATACACCCATTAGGAGCCCCTTTCCACAGGGCCGAACAGCCCAGCACAGTGGGATCATCTGCTCCCAGAAGCCTCACACAGAAGAGTTGCCATTGTGCTGGTAATTACCACATCAGGTTTTGGCTCTGTGAGCTGGAAACCTAAATCTCAGCATATAAACAGGGTTGTCCCAAGCTGAAAAGGAGCTTTTCAAATCAAACTACACATTCTATGTCAATATCCAGACTGATCATTTACAGCAAATGTATTATTTTTAAAGAGATGCCTATACATAGTATTCATAGTCCCTAATGTTTTCATTAACAAAATTGACAGTACTAATCAGCATTTGAATATACTAATTGGCCATGTGCAGTTCTAATTTCCACTTTGAGTGCTGTAAGGCAATGTATTGCAGTCATGAACTGTTGCTAATTGTTGCTAATCTGTAGGATATCAGGGAGTAATTAATCAAATTGTTGCAAAATTACCATCTATGCAGGTATACTGTTAAAAAAATAGCGAAAATAGTATTTTTTTAAAAAAGAAAATATTGACAATTTAGTTTGTTTTTCAGGATAAGAAATTTAATGTTTTTGATTCAAAAAACAGGAGATATTCTCTTTTTTTTGGTAGTGTGGTGAATGGATTAATATTAAGGACTCTGGGACAAATACTGTAAGGATCACCTTCAAGACTGGAAAGTGCTATGACTTTTTATGACTTCTAGATGCTATGAGGGCATCTAGAGCTGGTGATTCAAGGTTCTCTGTCAATTGTATTATAGTCCCTGATGTCTGTTATTGTGTTAAAATATTCATTTAATGAATAATTGGGATTTTATGTCCTGTATTCCTCAATCTGCCTTTGATGCTGAAGGCAGGGAGATGCACTGAAGAGGAATTTTCAAACCCCCTGGCTAACTGAAGAGCACATGTCCTTCCGAAAGACCCCGGAACTTCTGTTGCATAAAATCTCTCCTTAGAATTACACACAAGAATATATTAGCTAATACATTTAGATTATAAATTGATGATGGCTCTTATGCATTTTAGTTTGGGTAGAAAATATGCTTGTGCTTACATGGGTGTGCATGCACACATTCAAAAAACACAGCAAAAAGTTAAAACCAACAATGGCATAGAATACAAGTGGATATAGGCTATTTCTCATTAAGATAATGCTAAAAAGGTGACAATATCTAGTTGCTATACATTGGAAAAGAGAAAAAATAGGTGTTATCTTACAGAAGTTAGTACCTCGTTACTTTATTCTATGTACTCCTTTCCATGTTCCCTCCCCAGAGATGCTCTTCTCTGTTTCCTCATATGAATGTAGTAGCGACCTCAGATGAAGGTAACAGCAATTTCTCTTCAGCTTTAGGAGGAGGCAAAATAGGGTGGTCATATGCACAGACATCCTCACTTCTGAGTGTCATTAGCTGGAGCCTTACTGATGCTGCCCTTTCTCTCTGTCTTTTTACGCTTGTGCGTTAGGCTGGACATTTCTGCAGAAGTGACACACAACGTTAATGGGGATGTAAGCAGTAATATTTAGCTGTCCCATTCACACACTGAAAGCCTGACACCCAATGCTGTCCCATTCATACACTGAAAGCCTGACACCCAAGGCAGTTGAACACATTTCTGACCTAGAGTGGAGGCAGGAAGTCCCCAGGGAACTCCAGGGATGGTGCTCAGACTCTATGTTCGCAACAGACACAGGTCACAGATCTTAATAAGCAGTGGTTGCTATCATGTGTCACCA